>VZTA01006969.1:117797-208151 GCA_013398855.1 Mohoua ochrocephala | reverse complement strand
GACACGGACACGGGGCAGCGGCCGTGCACATCCACATCAGCCTCGGGCACACAGACCCCGGGCGGGATGCGCGCCGGGCACCGCGGACACGCAGCACCCGCGGGCACCCGACCGCCGCTGGCACCGGGCACCCACGGGCAGGCACTGAGCACCCCCGGGCACCGGACACCCACGGACAGACCCCGGGCACCCGCGGGCACTGCGCACTGAGGGGCACCAGGCACCCACGGACACGGCGTACCTACAGACACCGATCCGCTCCCGCAGACCCCGAGCACACGCAGGGACACCCGGACACGCACACGGACACACACCCGCCCATCCACACTCGCATGCACACCCAGCTGTGCACAGATGTGCACACACACCCCTATGCAAGCCCACACACGGGCACACGCACCCTCACACAGCCAAAACCCGGGAGCTGGGCAGAACTGCCTAATCCCAGCACTTTTCGCAGTTCCCGAGGCTCCTGGCAGAGGGTTGGGGCGAGGAGTGGCCCCGCAGCTCATCCCCACGCAGGGTTTGATGTAGACACTCGAGAGAGGAGCAGTGGGTGGAAATTATCCCAGTAGATCTTGGAGTTTGGGATCGGGAGGGCCTGTGGGCACAAGGGGCTCAGCTTTGTGGCGTGGAGGGGTCAGCGACCGCAGCCGGACCCGCGGCTCCGCCTCACCTCTGGGTGGGTTTGGATCCTCGTTCACGAAATCAGGGAGACGTGTCTTTCGCAGGGTAAAGGGTAGGGGAGATGGGGGGGTTTAAAAAGCTGGAGGTAAGAGTGATGCCAGCTGGGAATACCGCTGGGAACTTCATTGCTTGCAGGCCGGGTGGGATGCGGGCCTGTGGAGCTGGAGATGGGATCTGTGTGCCTGTACCCCCTGGATAAACTTGGGCCGTGCCTGGGAGCAGGGAGGCAGCCCCCGGACTCCATCCCTCCCTCCCCGCCTCCCTCCGTGCTGGCAGGGATTTTTCAAAGGAGCAGCAGGGAAGGTGCCAAATTCAGAAAGAGTTTGCTCCTAATTCCCTGGAAATCCCAGCCTATGGATTTTTTCTTTACTCTCCTTCCTTTTCTCTTGGCCGCAAGGATTTGCAAGGTGCTTGGCCGCAGCCTGCATCCTTGGCCACCCTGCCACCCCGCACCACTTCCCAGAGGCAGGAATTCTCCCAGGAAATCCCCCCCGAGCCCCTCACTCCTCCCCCTCCTCCAAGCGAGCAAAAAGCTGCCATTAGAAATCTGTTCTCCATTTAAATTTAGATGTCTGCATTATCTTGAATTTGGATTTATTAATTATTTGCATCTGGTTCCTATCAAAAAAGTTGAGCAATGCAGATGTCCTGATTTCAGCATTGGCTTGGGGGAGAAACACCAAATTTGCGGCATTTCCATTGTCTCCTTAGACAATGGCCCGTCAGAAGCAGCCGGGAATTACGATCCCGATCCCATCGCAGGGTTCTGACATGTCAGAGTTAAGCATCATCCAAGTTGCGTGAGCTCCTTGCCATGAGTGACTGCAGCTCATTTCCCAGCTGTGGAGATTAGTCTAATTAGCAGAGCAAATCTGGGTAAGGCAAGCTCTGGTAATTAGTAATCAGTGGGATGTTTCCACACACTTTCTTTTGCCTGAGGGGTAGAGAGGCGTTTAGAGCATGGCCCTGATTTTTAGGAGCAGGGAGGAGTTTGGAGAAGTCAAGGTGAATGGAGCTGGAGCTACTGGTGGCACTGGTGGCTCTCGCTCCTCACGTCCCTTTTGCCCATCAGGACCTTCTGCCTGGGGTCGAGCACAGGGTGGAAAGCAGAGGGAGAGACCTGCATGTCCCCAAACCACCCCAGCACCATCTTTCCCTGGATCATGTTCCAGGTGACGGTGGTGGCCTTGGTGGCTCCTGGCTGCTGTCGGGGACGCGTGACCCGATGACGGGAAGCCAGCACCGATGCTTCTCCAGGTGTGGGGGTGATGCCTCTGTTGAGAGGTGCTTGGTGGAGGTGGTTGTGCATTAACCCCTCCTCCATCCCATCCTTCACCTGGGAAAACCGAGGTCTCCGCTGCTGCGGAGAGAGGAGCAAAGGGCACTTCTGACCTTTGGGTTGTCAGTCCCGAGGTCCTCTGTGCTGCAGCAAAGGTGAAAATCTGCCACAGCCCCAGTGAGACTCCCAGTCTGGGACCAGAAGGTGATTCCTGCTGGGAAGGGGGATAATCCTTCCCATGCTGTGGTAATTAGCATTGCTGAGTTTATGTGGAAGCTTCTATGAGGGAACTTAATTAATTATGGTTGATTAATGGGTGTCCCCAGCTAAAGCTGGAGCTGGAGCCACAGATTTTGTCACCGCATTGGGAACATGCTTGGGCCACGTTCACACAGGGAGGTTTTATCCCTCGGGACTGCGCCCGGGGGAGGCTCCGGACTGGGAGCTGCCAGTGCGTGCTGAGGTGGTGACAGGGTGTGCTGCAGCTGGGAGACCCCAGAAATTGTCTGGCAGATTTTTCTCCGATTCTCTCCCTCTGAGACCTTTATGTGTAGCCAAGGAGGGGAATTTGAAGTGAACTCAGAAAACCAGGAAAGGAGGAGGCACCGCACAGGTGGGGATATGGGGGCTCAGACCATCCCGAGTACCCAGCATGAGGGATGCACCGTGCACTGGGATCACCGCAGCTCCCCTGCTGGCCTTGGCTTCGATCTCCTGCAGCCAGGATGGGAGGTGGGATGGGGAAGGAGCTGGTGCCTGGGTGCTGCTCCTGTGGTCCCCTCCTGCCCCGTGCCGGGGGCGGCGTTGGAGGCTGGGCTGAAAAGGAGTTATTTTTAAGCATCACATCTCAGCGCAGACTGTCATTCCCATTCTCCGTACCTTCCCGGTGGGTGGGAGAGCCGGGGGGGCTCCAGCAGCTCGACACAGCCTCATACCCAGAAGGTCTTGGCTGCCTGGGTCCCCTTTCCTCGTGGAGAGGGATCTGGGGGAGCTCAGCCATCACGGGCTTGGATGTCACAGGCTCCCCAGGGCTTGGATGAGGCAGAGGGGGCTGGGCTGTGCTCGCTGGTTTGGGGTCTCGCCCATCACCATGGCCTTTAGACACACTGCAGGCTTGCTGGCTGATTCAGCAGCGAATTGCAAAATTAGTTTATTCCCAAAATCAGGAGAGCATCTTTAAAGTCACAGTACTTTAGGAAAAGAAAAGGAAAACGGAGGTGTTTTCTGTTTGTTGGGCATTTCTTGGGTGTTCATACGGCCGGGGCTGCTCCTGTGCCAGCTCCCAGGGTGATGCCCTGCAGAGGACCCACAGGATGGGATCCTGCACCCAGGTGGGGTCCTGGGTGCAGAATGGGATCGTGCTGCGCAGTTGGGCAGCGCAGCCTGGGATGGGGCACGACAGCAATGGGAGCACTCTCCCTAGGGAGATGCTGGATTTTAATTCCGTTCTGTGTGGTGGAGGCTGTCCCGCAGTGAGGCCCTTTCCAGGTGTGAGCCAAGGAAAATAAAAAGCTCCTGGAAGGATAACTGGCAAGAGGGATAAACCTGCGAGGGGAAGGCCCTCAGAGCTGCCTGCACTTGGCCCTTTTCCATATGGCATTTCTGCATCTCCAGCCCATCGCTGAGCTGGGTGGCACCTCCTGTGGCACAGGACTGGAGTGGCACTTCCAGACACCAGCACAGCCCCTCATCCAGAGGGAGATTTGGAGGCCAATTCTGCTTTTTGATAGACTTTGATGCTGCACATTCAGGGTGGCAGCGTGGTCATGGCAGGGGCAGAGCATCCCAGGGACACCCAGGGGATGTGAGGATCCGCCTGCAAGAGGGACCCTTCCCAAATTTGCTTTACTGCCACCCAGCTCTGCTGCTGCCGGATGCATTGGGATTTAGTGTCAAATTTTAGGAGCATCAGTCTGCGAAGGCGGCGGGAGAGGATTGAGGTGGGAGGGTGGAGCCAGCAATGTGCCTTCGTGATGGGGGGGATTAGAGAAATATTTGGGTTTATTTTAATGCCAGGCTTATTGCGGGGATTGGGAGCTTAACCTGGCAGCAGAGCAGCGCTCATCCCGCTCCAGAACGACATTTACAGTTCCATACTGTCCTTCCTTCCCGCCGGGAATCGAAACCTCAGAGCTGGTCCCGGTGAGCCACAAATGCCTCCGGGCTGGAGGCAGGTGGCCAGGAATGCCAAGCCACTGCCTGTCCCCAGCACGGGGCTGGGCTGTCCCCGTGTCCCAGCAGCATCCCCAGGAACCCCGTTCCTGCACTCCGAGCTGCTCCGACGTGGGATTAATCCATCCGCGGGAGTGTCGGCGGCTGCGGGGTGCAGGAGGGGATGGCAGCGCTGGGTTTTGTATTTTTTTTAATTTCTTTTTTTTAAAAGGGTTATATAACCTTGGGGATTCTATTAATAAAAATAATGGTTTTGAACTCTGGGAACAGCCAGCCCCAGCAGTGAGCAAGGAAATGCTCCAAGTTCAGAACACGGCAGCGTGGAGATAAGGGACAGGCGCTCTGGGCAGGAATAGTGGCCGGGGCTACAGAGGGGATTCCCTGCCTGCAGGCAGATTGGTGGCACCTGCCCGTCCCTCCTGCCAGCACCTCCGTGCCTGTGCCCAGGGAAAAGGAGAGGAGGTGGGAAGGGCGTTGTTTCAGCCCTAGCGTGGCCTGGACCCTGTGGATGAGGGGTGGGTGAGCACCTCTCATCCTCCTGCTCCCAGTCCTAAGCAGCCTGAGAGGAACCCCAGACTGTATCCAGTGCAGAAGTGTGGCAAGGGCAGCCTGGTGCAGCCCAGGTGAACATCACCTGGACCCAAAGCATTGCCCAGGGGATGCTCATGGTCCTCACAGACAGGATTTGTGGGGTGCTCATCGTCCTAATAGGCAGGACCCCAGGGATGCTTGTTGTCCCCGTGGGACGCTCTTTGTCCCCACAGGTGGGACACCAGGGATGCTCCTGGCTCCTGTGGACACTGGCCTTGGTTCCACAGGGTGGGTTAGAGAGGAAAACAGCAGAACTGGGGTTAAAGAGGCACGGCTGAGGCTCTGGAATAGAACAAGGGGTGCCTGGTGTGTGCTCAGTGTGAGTTTGGGGGTTTCGTATTCCCCCCCCGTCAGTGTCCAAGGCTTTCTCTTACAATGTAGGGAGTCATTCTCTTTTTAATCCCTAAGTAGCCAGCAAGGGTTTGCTATAAAAATTAAGAGAGTTTGAAGCTAAGGTGGAAATCAGAGAAAATTGGGACATAACCTAAATCAGGGCATTTGGAGGCAAAAAACCCACAGTCTTTGGGATGTGTTCAAGTGTCCAGTTGTTTCCCTTTAATACCAAAATATTTAAAGCCTCATTTTTCCATTCAGGATGAATGTTGCCTTGGGTTTATTGTGTTTCTCCCTTTGCCATGTGGGATGATCAACTTCTTTTCCAGAGAGCTTTAACACCCCACTCAGCAGTGGCCTGGGGTTTGGTCTGGTTTGTTTGGGACTTCATTTTTTTTCCCTTTAAATCTCCCTTACTCAAGTTGACACAGCTTGACAGCCTGGTGCCAGGAACAAGCTGTCATCCTGGAACTCATATCTTTAATTCCTTCCTTCTGATGCTAATAACACCTTAAGATGATTAACTGGGGAAAAAAAAAAGTGGTATTTTTCTGCTGTTTGGATGCTGGTCACTGGTTCTTGGCACTTCATTCATCTTGGGGAGTAAAATTGGAGAGGTCACCCCTCTCCTTCCGCAGGGTTCTCCTTGGGTTTAGTTTCTGGATTTGGATTGCTGAATGTCCACGATTCCATGTTGTCCAAATGCTTTTCTTGACAGTTTAAGATGCAGTGGGGTGACAAGCCCCCTCCCACAGCATCCCTTGGCTGGGGGCCACCCTGCAGCTCTCCCTGCTCACATCCCCTTTGGGATGTTCCTTTGGGAACGGCCTGGGCAGCGTTCCCGTGCTGGCGGTGCCGGGAGGCACAGGAGAGCGCACGGACACTCCGTCCTGCCCCAGCCCCACTGCCAGCCATGGCTGGGCACGCAGCACCGCTGCCAGGACGCGGATTCCTGTCAGCATGAGCTTATTTATATATTTTTAAAGATGTTTTTGGTCTGGGACATGTTCGAGGCCTGTTTTAGCTTCCCAGGATTCCACTTACCCCAGGCACGATGGTGCCAGCCCAGCTGGTGCTTCCCGCCAGGCTGCTCACCGGCTGTGCTGGGCAGCAGCTCCCACACCTTTTTGCTCATCTAGGAAATAAAGTTCTGGATAAAATGACACACCACGCACTGTAAATCCCTGTACATCCCTAGATGTGGAGTTTAATGTTGGGTGTGTGTGAGGGTAGGATCCTGGGGATGCGCTGAGCAGGTCAGGGAAAATAGGAGACAGCAGAAAATCGGGAAAAAAACTCTTTTAGCTGAAATTCTCCATGGATTGGTGGGTCCTGCTGTCTGATGAGTGGCTTGGTATTGGTTTAGGTTTTTAGGTTGTGCTTGGATCATCACTCACAGGGCCCTGGGTGGTGCAGCTGAGTCAGACCTTTCATTTGGGTTTCCAGGTGCCTCACTTTCCCCAGCAGATGAATAAAGAGCCCCTTCCCTCACTGCTCTTGTGGCAGACTGGGGGTGGCACCTTCTGCAGGTGTCGCAGGATGGGGGTGACCCAGGACAGGTCCCTTGGGCCCCGATGCCAGCGATGGCTCCGTGCTGGATGTGGCACAGCAGGGTCCCAGCTGTCCTCACTCCCTGCACAGCTCCGGGGTTCAGAGGATGAGTTTGGGGGCTTTGGGAGTGTGCTTGGAAGGGGCTCCTCAGCCCTTCACTCCTGAGTGGGGAGAGAGAAGTGACCTCAGGAGAGGGGAGCAATGGGGCAGAGCAAAGCTGCTGGTCCCAGACCGGTGTCACCTGTGGGCTCGGTGTCCTTGTGCTGCCGGCATCCCCTGCTCCTGGTGTCCCTGTGCCCTCCGTGCTCCTGGCAATCCCCATGCTCCCAGTGTCCCTGTGGTCCCCAGCATCCTGGGCACACGGACGCCCAGCGATGCCTGCTCACCTTTTTCTCCTCCCGTCCTGCAGGAACTGCGGCTGAGCCAGAGACGATGACTGCGGAGAGCGCCAAATCCAACGGGCCCATGCGGGAGCCGGAGCAGGGGGGGCCCAAGGTGCCCATCCCACCGCGGCACCGGGGCCGCCGCCTGCGGCGCAAGCCCCCGACGGAGCCCCAGGTGAAAGGGCAGCTCCGCATGCGCTCACCGGCAGGAGCCTTCGTCATGGTGGGCATCTCGGTGGTGCTGGTGGGCATGACCATCGCCGTGGTGGGCTACTGGCCTCACCGGGGACATGGCGGCACCGGGGCCAGCGCGGGGAACGCCAGTGTGGTGGGGGACATGAGGAGGGAGGTGGCGGCCGGGCGCCACGTGCCCCACAGCGAGAAGCTGAAGCTGATCGGCCCCGTCATCATGGGCATCGGGCTCTTCATCTTCATCTGCGCCAACACGATGCTGTATGAGAACAGGGACATGGAGACCCGGCAGCTGATGCAGAAGGGGCTCTACGGCCTGGCCGTGGGGCTGCCTGAGGGGACCAGCCCCGAGGACGGGCACTGCCAGCACGGGGACAGCCAGCCCATCCCCAAGGCCAACGCCGAGTGCGTGGAGGGCTGTTACCAGGTGGACCTGTCCCGCCAGCCCTGCCCCGGCCCCGGCAGCAAGTGGTCCGACTGCTACGGCCCCAACAGGCTCCAGACCATGGCCGAGTTCCTGCAGCACCCGGCAGCTTCCCCTGCGGCCTCTCTCCACAGCCTCCGCTCCACCGAGGTCAACCTGAGCCTCCCGTGCCGCGCCGGAGCCGAGTCCCTCCTGTCCTCGGCCGTCGGGGCCCTGGCACTGCCCATCATCAAGCTCAACAACTGCTTGCTGGACGGGGCGGCGCGGGCGGCAGGCGAGAGGGCAGAGAGGGGCCCTGCTGAGCATCCCCCCGAAACAGCACAGCTCTCCCGGGCTCCGCTTTCCGCCGGCGACGGCACCGCGCCCCGCGGCCGGGACGGTGGCGGTGGTGATGGTGGCCGTGGCCACGTTGTCATCGACATGGGCGACGGCTGTCCCGGCGCGGAGCCGCTGGTGGAGCTCAGCCCCGATGTGCACCTCCACAGCCCGGGACACTCCAAATCCCTGGACCTTGGCCGGCCGGGGGTGCTGCTGGTGGCCCCCATCAAGGACCGTAAGAACCGGAGCTGGCCCCGGCTGGACCACGTCAGCCTGGTGGGCTACGCCAAACTGGAAAGTACTGGCGAGTCTTCGGACCGGCTGCTGGAGCCCAGCGAGCCCCCAAGCCAGGGCGAGCCCCGACCCAGCTCCTGGGTGGTGGGGATGGAGCAGGGCACGCGGGTCTGATGTCCCCAACACCTTTGGGGACTGTAACAACATCCCAGTCCCTCATCCTGGCCCCCAGCACCCACCAGCGACCCCAAAACCCCACATCTGGGGGGGTTTGGGGGTGGCGTTTTTAAGCTGATGCCAAGAGGAAGGTCCTGACCCTCTGCTCCTGGGGGAGGACTCGCCTAGGGTGGGATGTCCTTCCCAGTGGATGCCCTTGGCCTTACGAGCCCTTCTCCTGGTGGCTTTTCTGGAGGAGTCCTCGCTTTGACACCCCACACAAATTGTGGGATGGGGACATGGGGGCGGGTGAAGCCCCACCAGCCCCCACAGCACTTTATTTCAGCAGGGTTGGGGTGGGGAGATGCTTTGGGGGGTGGTGTCCCCTTGTCCAGCCTCAACCCACCAGAAAATTTGCTTGGCCAGAGCACGTAGGCCCAACGGGGCTATTAAATATTATCTGGATGCCATGTGGTCCTGCCTTGCCTCCTCCTATTGCCCATGGGATGCTGGGGAGGGGCAGTGGGTCCAGAGGGTCTGTGAGAACTTGTGCCCCCACCCAGGCTCCACTGGAGAAGGGATGCTCCATAACCAGCTGCTCAACATCCATCCACAGGGTGAGGTGATAAGCTCAAGTTTTGGGGTTTTTATAGAGAGGAGGGATGTAAAAGGTGCCCAGGGAGCTGCAGGCAGCGAGCCGGGTGCTGCTGCCCACCTGGGGTGCAGCAGTTCCAAGAGCCTCTCTGTGGATCTGGGTTTGTGCTGGTGCTGGTGGGATGAAGGATGTGAAGGGGCAGAGAGGTGGGTGAGTGTCGGTGCTGCTTTTGCCAGGTCCTGTTTGGTGCCGTGGTGTTACTTGGTGCCCACTGGATGCAGAACAGGAGCTGGATGGGATGAGGCCAGAGAGGCGCTGGGGTGGATTCCTGGAGAAAAGGGAGCTGGGGGTTCAGCCCATCCCTTCTTGCTCCCTCCAGCTCTGTCTCGGGCAGGAGGAGCCCCGGGATGCCGGGGGTGTGGAAGGATGGATTGGAGCGATAGGACGAGGACAGCTCTGCTCTCCGGCAACTCGGGAGGCTTCAAAATGGCTGTGGCAGCTTAGAGGGGATCTTTGCCTTTTGCCTTCCCAAAACCAGGGCCTGTTGGGATGGCTGAAATATGTTTCATCTGTATGAAATGTTTGGGGGGTTTTATTCCTGTCTCTGCTTCTCCCTCTCTGGCCTGAAGTGAACACAGAGTGTCAGACCTTGCACACTTTGGGAACAACGTCCTTCTCCAGATCAAAACATCCCAGCAAAATCATTTGGAATTTGCCTTTTCTACCCCAGCCCCTTCTTTTCCCAAAAAGCAACCCCCCATAGTGTTTTAGGGGGTTTTTTTCTGCTTTACAGGGAAAAGCTATGTCTGTTTCCAATGCCAGCCCTCCCAGAGAGGTTGGGTACAGCTTCCCCCCGTGCAGGGAACAGGGATGAGACCGACAGCTGCAGTTTGGGGCCAGTTGCATCCCAAAGGATTCTCTGGGAGTGATACCAGCCCAAGCTCAGCTATTTATTTGGCTGCTTAATCTCAACATTATTTAGGCACCGATTCAATGCAATAAACAGCAACAAGAGAAAGTCACCATCGGGGTCTGCCCCGGAGCAGCATCCCAAGGGAAGTGCCAGAAGGTTGTTGTTGTCCGAAAATAACTTTTTACTTGGGCTTAACCAGCTGCAGCCAGAGCTGATGCCGGGCCCTGGGCCATGCTTCAGGCAGCAAGAAATTGGAGCCCAAAATGCCACAAAGAGCTGCACCAGAAGCTACTGGGGGCTTTTGTTTTCATTTTGCCCCTTCCTTTTCTGGCTGAGGCTCAGTCCAACCATGGGAAATGGCTGGATCACAGGGGAACCTGCCTGGACCGTGTGCCTGCACTAGCATTGTCCTCCTGCCCTATCCTCCCTCCCAGCTCAGCAGCAGCCTCCAGGGGAGGCATTTCTGAGTCACATGGGGATCATTTAGAAATGCAAAGCAGCTTGATTAATTAATCTGGCAGGGTGAGAAGACCTGTGCCTTCTCCAGGGAGAGCAGCATCTGTGCGTCCCTCACCTTCAGCTCCACCTGTGGACACCGTTTCCAGAGCGTTTGTGGGATTTTAACAGTGCTGGTTTAGCGGGTGGATGCCGTGTGTGCTGTCCTCACAGTGTGCTGGGAATAAGCTGGGCAGGGATGAGGCTGGGTTAGAAACAGAAATTAAAAGAGAAAGTAAAAATATACACCCTGGATGGACCCCTCCGTTGGCTGCTTGGCTGCAGAGCTGTGAAGTGGAGCAGTCCTGGAAGCCCTGGAGATCTCACACTCGCAGCCTGTGAAGGGCGGTGCTCGGTGGTACCTTCTGTCCTGCTCGGGAACAGGCTGGACACACTCTGGATTAAATATCCAGCTGTTGTCACCCCCCGGGGCATCCCACCCCAGGAGGTGGCCACTGCAGGAGGAGATTCCTACCAACAGAAGGGGGATTTCATCAGAAACACTGGCGAGGAAAATTGGGGGATTGTCTCCAACACCAACATGTCCAGGCTGACGAGGACTGACCCCGGGGGTCCCTCGGACCAGAGAGTGGAGGCTGGAGAGACCAAGGGCAATTGCAGTTACCCCCCCACCACCGAGGGACCTCTCAGCTGGTGCATGGCTACAGGACAGCTTAAAATGGATAAAATGTGGAAAATGAATTGAGGGAACCCCTGCCACAGGCTGTGTGGGGGAGATGTGCCCTGGGGAGGTGCAGGCCCCGCCGGTGGCTCTAAGAGGGTCTCTCATGCCCAGGGACACCAGCGGGTCTCCAGATTTGCTGCTGGGACACCTCTGTCCCCAGGGAGCACAACAACCACAGCTGGGGACAATCAGTCCCTGATCCTGCTCAGCCGCCGGCTGGTTTGCAGCCCTTTCTCCTCTCCTGCCCCCGCCTCCTCCTCCTCCTCCTCCTCTTGTCCCCGCAGCGGGGCAGGTCACAGCCACGAGTCTGCTTGGCCAGAGAGCCCTTCCGTAAGATTTAAGGTCTGTGGGAAGGCGAGGGCTCCGCTCCCAGCGCGCACTTGCAGTGCAGCCAGGAGTGAGCCGTAAATCTCCGGGGTGCTGGGAGGATGAAGTGCCGGGGACGGTGTGACCCGAGCTGGCTGAGCGCGGCTTTTGCCCCGTGGTTAAAGAGGAGCGGTGTGATGGGGCGGGTGCGCTCCCCGGCTCTGTAACACCCCGGCACCTTTCGGCAGGGGGCTGGTCTTTGCTGCTTTGCTTTAAAAAAGGGCAACAGTGTGATACAAAATGCCTGTCTGCATTAATGAGCAGCACGGAGCCAAAGGCACCCATCCCAGTGCTTCCCGGCACCCGAGGGAGCTGGAATGGGGCTGGAGCTGGGGTGGATTTGGGAGTAGTTGCTTAATTTTTTTTTTCTTTTTCTTTCCTGTGGGTTTGGGGGTGTCCTGTACAGGCTCCCTCGCACCCCAGGCTCTGCACATTAATCCTACTGGAGAAATGGGCTGGGCAATGTGGGATGGATCCCCCTGGGGCTGCTCCTGGGCCGAAAGCCAGAGTCCCCTCAGTGCTGTCAGTGTCCATGTGATGTGTCCTGACAGCTGAGTGCTGGCACGGGGCTGGAGCCCAAATCTCTGGGGCTTTGGCTTGGAGCCCATCAGGGACCACTGCCCGTGCTGGGGGAAAAAGCAAAAGATGCCCATGGATCTGTAGGAGTCCTGCAGTGGCGCTTCCTCGGGGGGTTGGGGATGGAGCAGGGATGAATCCAAGGCCATTGACCCAGCTGCCTCAGGGCCTGAGGTCACTCCCCACCTGGTTTTGGCTTTTCTTTCGTGCCTCAGTTTCCCCAGTGATGGAGCTCAGAGCTGAGCTCAGTGTGTCCAACCTGGCCCATTGCCAACATAATTCCTCCCTTTTGACCTTTCAACCCTGTTTCTCTCAGACCCTGGGATGAACAACCCTGGGCTCTCCCAGCTGGAAGTGATGGAGTCGCCCTGCTGCTGCCCGGCTCCCACAGCAATTCCCCCTGGAGCCCTGAGAGCAGCCCTTATCCTCCGGGAACACGACTGGCTGCTGAGCCCCCAAAACGGCAGGAACAGCCTAAAAATAGCCTGGGCTGGAACAAGCTGGAGACTGAATGGAAACTTTCTCCTCCTGGTGGGACAGCTGCTCCTCCAGGTTGAGTTCCGGGATGGAGACAAGGGGAAGGACCGGGGATGGGTGATGAAGGGAAGCGACTATTGTGGCTTCTTCCCGAATGATGGGACCTCCAAGACAGGGTCATTGCCATTGGTGTGGGATCTGGGGGCTGGAGCTGGTGCGGGGCCACCCAGGAGCACGGCCTCGGCCCGCCGGGAGCTGCTGCCTCCTGCGCGGCCGGGACAAGGGCTTGGGGTTTTATTTATTTGCCTCTGGATTGCCATGGTGTTTGTTTGCCTAATATTTTCCCTTGCTTGTAGCCAGGCAAAACGCCACAGGCAACATTACCACACCCTCTCCTGCTCTGGCTGTGAGGGGGATAAAGGCACCCTGGGCTTGGGACACCCACCCAGAGGGGCTGGAAGCTGGGGAGCTTTAGGGAAAAGCCTTTCCCGTCTCCTGGGATGGCCCCAGACAGTGCAGGATCACGGCTGAGCATCGAGGTGGGTGTTTGCTGTCCCTGCGCTTGTACCCCGGGGAAATGAGCTGAGGACACTTTTCCCCTGGGCATTTGGGATGGGATTCCAGCGTCCCCTGTGCCGGGCTGTCCCTTCACTGGCGATGGAAACACTCCTGCCCAGCAAAGCACGATGGTTTGGGTGGATGGGCAATCCCTGGTGCCACTGATGTCCCTGCAGTGTGTCCAGGACAGGGATGTGCCAGAAGTCCCTTGGGAAGCATCAGCCCCGTGTCCCCTCCCCATGGCAGTCCCAAGGCTGATGGTGTTTCTGCCGGGACATCGGTGCAGAACAGCACAATCCCATGTTGTTGTCAGAGCTGGTGGCTGTGGGACAGACTGGGACCCACAGGAGCCTGACAGAGCTTGGAGCTGCTCCCCAGGTGACGCTCAACAGGGCCAAGAGTGGGAGCAGGTGGTGATGTCTTGGCCGCTGAGCAGGGGTCTGACACCCCAAAGTGCAGCTGAGCAAAGGGACGAAACCATTTCTTGGCTGGTTGTCCCCAAACGTGATGTTTTTGGGGCTGTGGCTCGTGCCCAGCCATGACCCCTCACACCAGTGCGTTGTCTGAAGGTGCTGGGACCTCCCCAGGCCGCAGCTCCCCAAACAGGACTGGTTTTGGCGTGACCCTGCCGGGGGTGGGGAGGGCAGGAGCCCGGGGGATAACGGGACACGGCTCTGCTGCAGAGCTGTGAGTGAGTCACGCTGCTGTGACTCTGACGGGACTGCAGCTCCGGTGGTGGCACTTTCCCAACTCCCCAGGGTCAGTTTCTGAGGCTCCTTGGTAATTTTAACTTTACAAGACACTGAGATTTAACACTTGGAAGCGAACTGTCCAGGGTCAGGGTGGAAGAGGTGATGGCTGTGTCTGGAGCAAAGGGAATTCAGTGCTTTTAGCATGACGTGCCCTGTGCCACCCTTCCTTTTCTGCCTGTTAGGGAAACTGAGGCACGGGGAGGTACCACAGCCAGCCCCTGCCCCAGGGAAGCTCTTCCCAGCCGATTTCCAGTCTCCAGCTGCCCTAACGGGGCCAACTGGCTCTTGTTCTCTGTCAGGCCTGCAGCCAAGATGCCCTGTCAGCTTTTTGTGCCTTATTTCTGTCCCTCCTAAAGCGGCTGCAGCCAGAAAAAAAATGAGATAGGACCAAAATATTGATGGATTTGACATTTCCCCCCACTCCAGTTCAATCACAGCCACTCAGGGCTGGGCAGCAGCTGCTGAGCACAGACCTCGCCTGAGCTCACCACAAATTCCACAGCCCAAAGGGAGGTTTTATATCAAGTGATGCTGCTTTGGGGCAAACTTGGACTCTGGGAATTGCTTCTGGCCCCTTTGGGGAGCTTTGGTCCCACATGGGACCACACTGGGAACTGTTTAAAGGGTCTGAAGGCACCAAGAGCCCAGGGCCAGGACTGGGAGAGCTTTGGCACCGCCGTGGCTGCATTTGGAGGCTTTGGTTTAGGCTGGTAAAACCAGGCTGAGGAGAGAGACCTGGAGGAAGGTGAGAAGAAGGAAGAGAATTCAGCGCCAGGGAGAGAGTTTTGTTTGAAAATTTATTGAAAAATGCAATACAAGAAGCAATACTGAACACTCAGGTCTGCCTAAACGCTACGGCAACTTTCCCTTTGATTCACTATGAAAATCCAAAAGAACAGCTCCCATCACTAGTTGATCTAGAAAGTTTTGCCAACTTTAAAAGTTCCTATTTTTATAAAGAGTGTAAACGCCTAGCCTAGACAATTCACAATTGCCTTAAAAAAAATTTTACAAAGCTCCTTCATCTTCTCAACTAAATTCTTTTATTTATTTTTATGTTTTTTACAAGTTTCATCTCTAAGGCTGGGACACTACCACCTCTTAAGGTAATTGTACAATTAGGAAAATCAGCAAACCACAGTTTATTAAAACCAGGAATCAGTCGGTCCTTCGCTAACACATCTCTGTTGGTCAGGGATTGCTACTGGGCAACCGGAGCTGCCGTTCCAGTTTAATGGAGGAGAACAGGAGCTCCTTGCCTTCCTTTCTATAAAAACATTCATTCATATATAAATAGCTTCCATATAATGTATATTATACAATCAAGACAGTCTCTGGGTGAATTTGTGGAGTGGGAAGAGCTGGGAACATTCATATAAATAGACCTTACTTAGCTGGTTTGTCCCTAGAGCTGACACAGCACACTCAGAGCCAAGGATTTTAAATCCCACCAGAGGTGGAAGGGGAGTGGGCAGCCCCACCACGCCTTGGATGAGGGTGAGAGAAGCTTCTTCTGCTTCTACCTTGTATCTTCTTCCCAGGCTCCTGTCCAGCTCCTGGGCTCGGGCACCGTGTTGGCGGGAGCGGGGCTGGAAACCCCTGAGGTCAGACAACAGGTGATGGCAAAGGGCACAGGAGGCCATGACTTGTTTAAATTGCTCCAGGAGAAGCAAGAACTCAGCAGGGGGAAGTGTGAGAAGGGACAGCCTGGAAACAGCCACCCAAAATCCAGGGAAAAAATAAAAATAAGTTATTCTAGTCTCTGGGCCCTTTAACAAGGGATGTCCGCAGCCACGGTGAGCACATCCTTTTGGAAAGGAACCACCTCTCCTGGCAGCAGGCGTCTCACCCCAGAAATCCCCTGCTTTGTCCCACTCATCGTGCTCAGGGCCTGGGACACCCCAAGGGAACACTCAGGGACCACATTCCCCTAAATTCTCCTGACAGCCAAGTGCCTTTAAGTGCTATGGACAAACTTAATTTATCACGCTGGCTCTGCCTGGTAAAGCCCAGAAATCCTCTCAGCCACTGCTCCCCGTGCCCCTTCACTCCTCAGGTGCCTGTTTCAAGCGAGAAGGAAGGACTGAGTGGCAAAAAACTGAATTCCCAGAAACAGGACAGTGCCAGAGGGTGCTCAGCACGACGGGCGTTTAAGGCAAGCATTACCCGACTAAGTTGAGAACAGCAGAGACACAGACCCCTTCCAGGGCCTGCCCGGCAGAGTAAGGAAGGAAAGGGCTTTTCAGACATGGATAGGAAGACTGAATTCCTACACTACAGCTGGGGAGCCCAGGACTCCCTAAATCCCCAGAGCACGATGCCCTGAGGAAGGCAGAGCATCCCGGGAGGGGACCCCGCACCCAGAGCAGCCCAGAGGCAGCTGCCGGCATGGGAAGGCTGGAGGCTGAGCAGGACCCAGGGCCAGCAAGGCTCAAACAGAGCCAAAATCCAGCAGCTCCAGCAGAGTCTCCAATCAATACTGACAGCTTAATTAAAATTGCACCTGAAGCTGAGAAGCTGCACCGGCCCCAGTGCAGTTCCAGGGCTGTTTGCAGCTACACAGTGGAGTCGTTGCAGCCTGAGCTAAATCCAGTGACTTCTGAAATACATTATTTAAATTTAAAACTGGAGAGATTTTTTCTTTATTGCCATTTTCTTCCCATCCTCACCTGAGGAGCACAGCACTCCCTGCCCTCAGCTACCACTGTGCCACACTATATATATATATATTTATACATTAAAAAAAAAATTAAAAAATCACAACCTCAAGTGGACTAAAGTGTTCACAAGTGTCTGGGCAGACTCTTTACAGAGCTTGGTTGGTTTTTTGCTTCTTGAATCTTGAATTTAAATGCTGGAAGGACAAACCAGGCAAGAACATTCCCACGAAGCTGGGAGAGCAGCAGTGGGAGCACATCCAGCCCCTGAAATCATCTTTTTGCATCACCTCCTCCGTGCTGGAGATGGCCCTGGGGGTCTGTAAGCTCAGCCTCAAGATTCAGTCACCCTGATATTTCATTCCAGCACAGGGGTCATGAAGCCAAATCCAGACCCTCGGGCCAGCGTGGAAGAGGGAATGTCAGCACTTCCCGTGTGGTTTGGCTCTATCACAACCAGCAACACCTGACACGTCCTAAAATTCCTTGTTCAGCCTCTCCAAATACAGCTTGCAGGCCTAGGAAGGAGGATTGTCTAAAGGAGTTTAAATTAAATGATAGTAGGATACACGTTCTGGGAAATGGGTAACGTGTTCAGCTTTAAATAGCACTGTGAGGGGAGGAAAACACCCAACCCATGACTTACAAAAAAAAAAAAAAACCCTCCCTAATTTAAAAATCATGAACACAAACAAGTGAAAACTATGACACTGAAAAACTCAGTTCCTGTGAATGCTGCACAAGCCTACCTTAATAGCATCCCGAGTCCAAACACCTTAAACACACACTTCTAAGGGCTTTTTAATTTAATGGCATCTAGAAAACACAAACAGGTGGGGAGCACTCGGCAGAGACACACGGGAAGAAGGCGAGATGCTATCACAGTCCTCTTAAAGCTCTAAAATTCACAGTATAAGATACTTGAAGCAACTTCCAGTATTCCTTAAATCTAGTCAACTATTCAGATGTGTGCATAGGCTACACCACAAAACCCTACTGTGATCACACGTCAGGGCTGGAACCCAGCGGGGAGGGAGCTCAGAGCAGCCCAGGGGTCGCAGCGGGGCTGGAGCTCCCCAGAGCTACAAAAATAATCCAGAGGCAATCGGAAATGCTGCACAAAGTCTGACTCTTGAAACTGACTCTCCTGGCAGAAGGACCCATGGCTTCGTGAAGGCGCGTACGGATCCCGCTCTGGGAATATGCACGGATACAGCCCCGTTATCCCTGCCGAGGCGGAGGGAATACAAGTTAAAACAGGGAGCCCTGGAGCCCTGCGAGGTGGGATTCTGTGTCTGAAGAGGCTTTGCGTGAGAGGGAATGCAAAATTGAAAACCTGTAAAAAATATTCAGTACAGTTAGAAATATGGCATATTTCTGTCACAATAGATATAAAAAAAAAAAAACAAACCAACAAAACAAAACCCTATCTCCAATAGGATCCAGTGGAGTCTGGAAAAATCCCAAGTAAAATGTCAAAGCGCAACTCTTAATAAATGATATGAATGTCTCTGAGTGTCAAGTCTGAAATCCGAGGTCTTTGTGCTCCAGGTAGTTTCTTGGTAGTTTTGCTGGGTTTCTTTTTCCTGGTGTTGTGGCTGGCAGGAACATTTCCTATCAAGAGAGGAACAGGGTAAGTTACAGCTACCAGCAGCAGCTTGCTGGGAGAGACAGGAATCTGCCTCTCTGAAGCAGACGGGAACTGAATTCAGGTGAGTTACCACCAATGGCAGGTGAGAAGTGCCTAAAGGGGCTCCAGGAGAGCTGGAGAGGGACTGGGGCCAAGGCCTGGAGGGACAGGACACAGGGAATGGCTTCCCAGTGCCAGAGGGCAGGGCTGGATGGGATCTTGGGAAGGAATTGTTCCCTGGGAGGGTGGGGAGGCCCTGGCACAGGGTGCCCAGAGCAGCTGTGGCTGCCCCATCCCTGGAAGTGTCCAAGGCCAGGTTGGATGGAGCTTGGAGCACCCCAGCACATTGCGGACGTTTGGGAAGGCAAAGCAGTCTCATGGCAGGAGCTGTGTAGATTTTAACCCATTTTGGCTCATTTCCACAGGATTAGTCTGTCTGTGACTGCCTCTTCAGCCTCCATGGGTCTAACAGGAACAGCCTGAGCAGGACTCGGCAGAGAGCGACGATCATTTTACTTCAACTCAGACCCTGCTCACCCAAATCTCATGTGCACAGAGATCAATCACCCCTTGCCCCCACCTGGGGGGGTCTCTCTACTCACACAGCCCGGCTACTCCTCTGCGATCTCTGTCTCCTGGTGCACAACCACTTTGGTCACCGACATGTCTGGGTGCTGCTCCTTGGCAGCCTTGATCGCCTGTGCCAGGACCTGCGGGACAGCAGGGGAGAGCAGGGGTTAGAGCGTGTCAGAGAGGGTCAGAGTGTGTCAGAGAGTGTCAGAGCATGTCAGAGAGGGTCAGAGCACGGCACCCACCATCCCCAAGGGCACAAGAACCTGCCTCTAACTCTAGGATGCAAAAAAGAAAAGTGGATGCACTTCATAGAGTTACAGAAGATCCCAAGGTGGAAGGGACCCACAGGGATCACTGATCCAACCCCAGGCCCTGCCCAGACACCCCAAATCCCACCCTGGGCATCCCTGGCAGCGCTGTCCAAGCCCCCCTGGAGCTCTGGCAGCCTCGGGGCCGTGCCCATTCCCTGGGGAGCCTGGGCAGTGCCCAGCACCCTCTGGGGGAAGAACCTTTCCCTGATCTCCAGCCTGAGCCTGCCCTGGCCCAGCTCCAGCCGTTCCCTGGGTGCTGTCCCTGTCCCAGGGAGCAGAGACCGGAGCTGCCCCTCGGGAGGCCCTCAGCCCTCAGCCGCCCCTCCTGTGGCCCCTCCTGACCCTTCACCATCTCCACAGCCTCCTTTGGAATCTCTAATTGTTTTGGGTCTCAAACTGTGGTGCCCAAAACTGCCCCCATGACTTCAGCCACACACTTCGGTGACTTCTGGTGCTATTACATTATTTCTGAGAGGAAAAGCACCATTTGAAGAATACCCCCCATCTCTCCACTGCTCCATGGCAGAAGATGGATGAGAGCAATTAAGCATAACCTGCTTATTCTTCCAGCAAGCGTGACAGGCACATTTCAGACATCTCAGACATTTTCTGTTGGAGTTAATAAACCAGATCTTGTCATAAGAGTATTTTCCACCCCCACGATACTTGCGACTAAATTTAAATTCAAAGTATAATTCTCTGATGACAAAATCATCACTTCCAACACACGCAAGAGGCCAATGAGGCTGAGTCATCAGAAAGGTTTCATATAAAGCCAAAGAGATGTAACGCAGGTGCTGAGTGCTCTGAAATGACTTCTGGCACTATAGAGTAGCAGTAGTGCTCAGAGTTATGGGAAAATGAATGCAGATCAGCCAGATGTCAAGGAAAACTTTTATTTCACATTTTTATGGATTTTTAAAAAAACCCCTACAACTGTCCAAAACAATTCTGGAATCAAAACTTTGCTGCCAACACCAGTTTCAGAATAGAATTCAGCTTTGCTGGCTCAGCTGCATAATGTCAAAAAGGATCTCAAACCTGATATAGAATCATGGAATGGCTTGATTGGGCATGGACCTAAAACCTCATCCCATTCCACCCCCTGCCATAGGCAGGGACACCTTCCTCCAGACCAAGCTGCTCCAAGCCCTGTCCAACCTGGCCTTGGACACTTACAGGGATGGAGCAGACACAATTTATAAAAATACGAAGTTTTATTTCTACCCCAGTATGATTCCCCTGGGTCATATTTTGGTGACATTTTCTCTGAGCAGGCAACCTGACTGATTTTTGCCAGCTCTGGGAAACTCTTTTGGATCATATCCACACTCCTACCTGATCATGGTCGACATCTGCATCTCCTGTGATGACAATCCTCTTCTCAATCCGTGTCTCTGAAATGCCGCCTTTCACGGTCTAGAACAGAAGGAAAAGCTGCTGTTAGTGTAGAAGTGCAGAGGAGTTTGAGCTCACTGGGGCTGCCTGTCTAAAGACGGCATCCAAAAATAGTGTCACCAAACAGTGCCGTTGTACCCGGCACTGGAGTCACGGGGGAAACTGCTGCTGCTCAAGGAAAAACTGTCAGAGAGTCATTTTTTATAGCTGAGCCAGGGAAGAGCTTTTCCTCACAGTACAGCTCTCCCTGCTGTCCCACAGGACACTCAGAGTCCAGAGTGTGCTGCAATTAATGCACAATCCACAGATTTATCACAGGCAAAACCGAACCCCTCGTGCTTTGCTCCAGGTACCAATCATGTATTTGAAAGGACCTTCCAAAAGCTTTTTTCCCTCTCATTCATCCCTGCCCATCCCTCCTTCAGGTCGTCGTTTGAACTGGTGTTTTGTGGTGCTCCCTGATGTTACCTTGGTGATCTGGGTGGTGGTGGTGCTGCTGGTGGTTTCCGAGGTGATGGTCTGGGCAGTCAGCAGGATGCCAGGGTCTAAATCCCCATTGCCACCGTCTGTCTGTGGGACACAAGAACAGGCCCTGAGCAGTGGGGACAGAAGCAGGGGCTCCACATCACCAGAGCCAGACAGGACAATCTGAGGACAGCAGCTCCATCGTGGACCACAAGACACAAGTCAGCCTGTGCCCAGGTGCACAAGAGCTGGGCAGGTCTCTGAAAGCTCAAAGTCCCTGCGCTTCAAGGCTGGAAAAGCACAGATCCTGCAGGAAGGACCTGCGACACTCCTCAGACCAGGAGGGCTGGGACGCACCCAAATCTGGGCACGCTGCTGGCCCCGCAGTGCTGGTCACACCGTCCGTGCCTGAACCATGACGGGAGACCAGCGCAGACACCGATCCCAAATTCCCCCTGCCCGTATCCATGGAGACCAACAAAGCCAAGAGCACAACCCGATTCAGAAGGTATTTGACACCCTTCCTCCCTCCTGACAACACCTTGCACATCCCTCACTTTATGCTCTGCAGAAGCAAAGAACATCCAGGCATTTGCTGAAAGAGGAATAACTTTTAGAGCTGGTTCTTGGCTCTCATCCTGCCTGACTCGACTGCTCAAGGTCTGCCAAAAACCCCAAACTAAGTCATCCTGGCCAGCTCATCCTGGCCTTGCTGTCCATGTGCCCACTGGGCAGCGGCCTCACTCAGCCCTGGGACAATATCTGGAATTACCACAAGGTGGGACCATTTTCCACAGTCTGGAAGAGACCTCATGGCACATCACACCGTGCATGCACGACCCACTGATCCCAGCCCTGGAGATCACTTTTCCTTTCCATTTCCCAGTTAGAGCAAAACTCCTCTATTCACCTACTCACTTGCTGAAAGCCAGGGCAATGCTCACCACCACTGTCTGAACCATCTCTCTGATCCTGCAGTTGGGAGCATGCTGAGCAGCCACAGGATTCCTTAGAAATCCCAAATTATACAATCATGAGATTCCTGCATCCAGAACGACATCCCACAGTCACTTCCCTGCAACAGCAGAGCACGGGCTGCTGCTGACAACCACAGTGATGGCAAAGCCAAGCTGACACAGGCTCCAAAATCTCAAATACATAAAGAAAGGCTGAGAGAGATGGGGGTGTTCAGCCTGGAGAAGAGAAGGGTCCGGGAGACCTTAGAGCCCTTCCAGGGCCTGAAGAGGCTCCAGGAGAGCTGGAGAGGGACTTGGGACAAGGGATGGAGGGACAGGACACAGGGAATAGCTTCCACTGCCAGAGGGCAGGGCTGGATGGGATCTTGGGAAGGAATCCTTCCCTGGGAGGGTGGGGAGGCCCTGGCACAGGGTGCCCAGAGCAGCTGTGGCTGCCCCTGGATCCCTGGAAGTGTCCAAGGTTCGATGGGGCTTGGAGCAGCCTGGGACAGTGGAAGGTGTCCTGCCCATGGCAGGGGGCTGGAACTGGGTGAACTCTCAGGTTCCTTCCATCCCAAACCATCCTGTGATTCTGTGATTAAAACCTGGTTTAGACTGAGGATTAATTTTAACCTCAGCAATAAATCCATCCCTGCATATCCTGATATTGCTCCAGTAACATTTTTGCTTTCCAATCACCACACACCCACTCAAGCTGCATTTTATACAAAACATTTGGTGTTTAACAACCATTTCAATCTTGAAACCTAAGGATGACCAAATAATTTATAAACCAAGTTCTGAAGAGGCATCAACAGCCTCTTCAGGAGAGCTGGGAAAACAAGGCATCTCTTGCAGAAAAAAGGCCAACTCGGGTTAACTTTGTACAGACAAATCCACATCCTGAAGCCACCAGTGGCCGAAGATAAATTCTGTTTGCAAGCACATCTTGAAAAAGTAATTATTCTTCAGGGACAGCAAAACCACTGCTCCTCTAAAAATACCAGATGCACCTGGAAATAGCGTCCGCAGCATCAGTTAATGCCTGTGCTGCACTCAGATGTGCGGAGAAAGGCAGGTGCTGCCGTCTCATCCTGAGGATTTGGAAACAAAACATTTACTTGAGTTTAATTAAGCCCCTGGGAAATTTACCAGAACACACCTTACCTGTGCAGCTTCGTAGGTGATGGTCTTTGTCTCTGTGTGGACAATGGGGACTTCTTTTGTGGGAATTTCGCTTTTGACGGCACTGGAGACGTCAGAGATGGTGACAGTCTGTGTCTTCACTAGCGGGGGCTGTGAGACAGGGTTAAAAACATCTTGTAAACACCCAGTTCCCATCTCCACATCCTGACTGGGCTGTTCTGACACTGATCTGATAAAAGCACTGTGAGAACCAAGGTCAGCCTGGAAATCTTTGGGTTTAAGTCTCTGGAACGACACACTGCTCCGAGGGCAGAGATCAGGCGTGAGGATTAGACGGGCAGCAAAATCCTCCAGCCCTTCCCCACACCGTGGACTCTGGTCAGCCCAAACCAGGCATTAAGGGTTTAACGGGTGTGTCACAACACCACAGACGCTGTCTCCACTGATTCTTAACTTTCTAATTACCAGAAGCTCATTGCCAGCTGCCAGGAGAAGATGACCCTCATCTGCTGATGCCAATGTCAGGATTAACACCAACCCTGGGCACACAAAGACTTGATCACAGCTGAGCAGCTTTATCCTGACCTCAAGAGCAACACTGTGGTATTCAAAATCCTCATCAGATCTTTAACTTTTATTAAATCAATGTCAGATAAAACAGAAAGAAAAATAAGAGCGGGGAGAAATCAGTTGTTCCACCACCTGATGATTATCCAGAAGAAGACAGAGTTAGTTCAGAGCCAGTGCTTCCCCAGAGGGCTCAGTTTCTGCCACCATCCCCAACCCTGCCAGATGCCACCGTGATCATTAGGAGGGAAATGGGCATCTACTGAACCAAAAGCAACATCAACACTGGAGCAGGCAAAAATCCCTCCCACAGAGGGGAGCACAAAGGGGGCATCGAAACACGCTGGACAGCACCTCCAATTTGCTCTGCTGTGCTGAGGGTCAGCCGCCAGCCCGGCCGGAGCCAGCAAAATCCTTAAGGAGCTAAAATTACACAGCTTTTGAGCCTAAATATTGCCTTTTTGTGGGAATGCCACAGGATGCTTCAATCCAAGATGAGCAAAGGGCATTGCACTGCGGCGATTGTATTTCATGCAAAGATAAATTGAGAGGGACTCGTATTTAATGCAAAGACAAATTGACAGTGGCTCGTATTTAATTCAAAGATAAATTGAGAGGGCCTTATTGCACTGACTGCGGGGGATTCACCGGCTCGTTAGCTCCAAGCACGAGTCCAAGCCAAGCAAACCCAACTCCTCTGCGGGTCTGTGGCATCTGCTTGCTGCAGTGTTTGGGTTCCCACTCCAAAGGCAGCCGGGGCGGGGGGTGCAGGAGCTGGGCTCACTACCTGGAAGCAGCGAATGAGCTCCGGCAGCCCGTTAGGAGCATCTGGGTTGGGACACTCGCCACGCGGCTTTCTAAAGGCAAAGCTGTCTTCACCATCCTCTGCCACCTCCTCCTCCTCCTCTCCTCCCCTGGGCTGCCGGGGAGGTGTGGCAGGGCTGGGGGGAGGCTCCGGCCCAGAGAGCTCCGAGTCCTTCTCCACATCCACACAAACCCCCTGTCCACATGTCAGGTCCTCCTCGCTGGCGGAGAGGCTGGGAACCGCCTCCTCCTGCTCCTCCTCCTCTTTCTCCTCCTCCTCCTCGCTGCTTAGGGAGGAAGCACCAAAGTGCCAGCTGGGAGAAGGCTGTGAGGCGGGTGGCACTGGAGTCTCACTAAAAACTACCGACTGCTTTGAGCCCTCCCACGCAAAGCCAGTGTTAAAACTGCTCCACTCTGGCACTGCAGCCACATCCTCTCGGGAGAGAAAGTCACTCATTTTCTAAAAAGAAACGGATACACAAAAAAGGCCAGGGAGAGAGAGAGAGAAAGAGAGCAGGGAGTTAGGGAGAGCAGGAGGTCAGAAGGCATCAAGGCAAAACATCAGGTTCTTATCATATATCACATCTCCAGTAACACATGCAACAGTGGGGTTGGACACTGGAAAACCTCTGCGCTATGTGACGTACCCAGCGCTTTACTGACACAGCCTTCCTGGTACATTAAAAATCCACTCTCCTAAATATTAAGGAATTAATATGAAAACAACTCTCTGCACCTAGAGGCAGAGCCACCACTAAGCGCTTTTTGCTCAGTTTGGAATAATTTCAGTGTATTCAAGTGGGGACTTGGCGCACATCCAAAACTTCCATGGGCAACAAAACCCACCCACTAATCCAAAACCATCCCCTGATTCTGCTTTTAACTCCTTGAAACTGTTGCCTCACTTTCTAACAAGACTCCCTGGGCAACCAAAAACCTGTAATTTGTGCTTGAAATGTGAGGCCTGAAGCCTGTGGGTTATTTGGTATGATTAATGTTTTATACACCAGAGGCTTTCACTGTGACTGACCTCCTGTAATGGCACAGCTCAATGGTAGGGTAAGAGCAGGAGCCGCTTTATGTAGGAACAAATAGATGCCTTTTTTAGTATCATTTCAAGAAATGACTCTTCCCCCATTTCTCATGGGTATTTTTCAGTTCTCTGCTTCTTTATGTTGCAGACAGATTAGCTGTTAGATTTCTATCCATTAGAATTTCCAGCCTCTTGCGCTTCTCCTAATTTGTTGGGATATTGCTTTAGTAAAATGCATTTAATAGGAGTGGAGGGAGAGCAAGCAGCACTGAGATGGGCAGGTCAGCTCACGGGGAAAGGTTATTTCTGATCCAAATCCACTTCCACATGTGCTCCTCCAAAGGAAAATTTAAGGGGAGACCTCAAGGCAGTTTGCGGCTTTCTCCTGAGGGGCAGCTCCGATCTCTGCTCCCTGGGACAGGGACAGCACCTAGGGAATGGCTGGAGCTGGGCCAGAGAGGGTCAGGCTGGAGATCAGGGAAAGGTTCTTCCCCCAGAGGGTGCTGGGCACTGCCCAGGCTCCCCAGGGAATGGGCACGGCCCCGAGGCTGCCAGAGCTCCAGGGGGGCTTGGACAGCGCTGCCAGGGATGCCCAGGGTGGGATTTGGGGTGTCTGGGCAGGGCCAGGAGCAGGACTGCATGATCCCTGTGGGTCCCTTCCCACTCAGGATATTCTATGATATCATATCCAGATCCCACCCTCATTTCCTAACACAAGACTCTACATTGCAATATTCCACAAATCAGAACATGAATGGGGTCATCGGCTGTGTACAGCTATGTCTTGTTGTTATTTTAAAACTTGAATTTATATACTGCCACTATCCTGATCTTTCCTTAATTATAGATGCTAAACCTTGCGAATTACTCATGGGACCTTGAGAAGACACAGCTCATCTTCTGGGGTTTAATGGAACATGCCTTAGGAGTGAGATTTCCTTACGTAAGAGCTGGGGCTCTACTCAGCCAAGAGAAGAATCACAGATAAAACAAAGCAGATTAAGCAGCTACACAAACACTGATGTATTTATGAGGCAAAAATCTGTACACAGTCAAAACAACCTCCCAGTTCCCTTTCACAGACAGAGAAAATAATTTGCATTTTGGAAGCATCTCGTATGACAGATGCATAAAGGAGGGGAGAGCTGGAATGGAGCCTGGGCCGTGCGTGTACTGGTCACCAGCAGAGCCAAGTGCAGCAGCGAACATGCAAGCTGGAAAGGCAGAATGAAATCCTGATAAGATCAACCGATCAGAAGCACTTTTTGCCTTGCCTTCCTATTCCACTCGTAAGAAGATAAACTAATGGGAAGGTATTTGTTTCTAGATAAAATTATCTATGTAAAACTCCCCCGTAGGAATTTCAGCATCTGTTACAAATTCTGATCTTATCAAGATTTGTTTTAAATTGCGAATGCCAAAGCATCCCTATGTTTAGGGCTCAGATTTGCAGAGTTCCAAGCTTGCCTTGAGACCCAGGAAACCTGAGAGGTGCCTGGACTGCCCAACTACTCATTTCCAGGGACACAGCCCCAAACCAGCGAGGCCTAAATCAAGCACGAAGCAGCCAAACACAGAGGAAATTAAATACAGGACAGGATGCAATGCCCCAGAAGAAACAAACTGACCCAGACATGAATGCAACTAAAGCGCCACCCTCGAAATACAAATCTTTGTGCCCCTGAGGATACAGCTGAAGCGTTGCAATGTAAAGTGATACACAATAATTCAGACTGGGGATAAATTAATAACAGGCTTAATTGCATGTTTGATACCAGTGCCCAAAAGGATTTATTTTTCTCGAAAAGTGGTTTTGTATAAATTGGTTTGCCTGCATTTTTTCAAGACCCTGCTGTTTTGGGTCAGGATCTATTTGTATGACCCAGCTGCCCTGTGCTGTCAGAGTGGATGTTTTTTTTCATGCTGCTGCCTCTCTCTGTTGAATATTCCATTATTCCCACCCCAAATCAGACTGCTATCCTGCAGAAAACTTAAGGGGTGCTAAAATGATGTCAACTGCCAGTTACTATTTAATAAAAGTTGCTAAAACCATGAAGTTATAGTGCACAGTAACTCCCTACAACCACCACATGAAATGCTAGGAATCCCAGCTGGTTAATACTTCCCAGCCCTGTTCTTTTCCAGCATGGCAATGGAATTGTTGACGCTGTTATTAGGTTATCCCCAAACAAGGATCCACAGAAGCTCACAGGCTCGGAGTGACTGTCTAGGGATGCACAAGGAGATGATGTTGCTTTAGCAGCAAACCACACTCACCAGAGAGCGCTCCCAGATCAACTGATGCTCAATCTCACAGCTGGCAAAGCACTTGGGTAAAAAGTATTATAAAGCAGAAAACAAGAGATCCTTATTTTACAGTACCCACCATTGCCTTACAGAACTGCTTTGCCTTAAGGTAGAAATTAAAGAAGTTTAGAAGACGTTCAACACGCCCTGGCATTGAAAAGGATGGACATCGCCTATGGATTTGTGGTTTTCAATGGATTTTTTCATTGCCATTGATCTGATCACAACATTCTGACCAGCCTACTCAGATGAGAGAAGGATAAAAGAGATTTTGACCAAAATTAAAAGTAACGCTAGAAAATACACAGCGTGCTCAAAACTTCAAAAGATTAAATTCCGTCATGAACAAGAATCCAATATATTACACAGCACACAGCAACCACCTCCAATCATTGCATCGATGACTTGGCAACATGAAACAACCTCAAGATCAAGACTTAAATTATCAAAATTAAGTTGTTGGGTAATATGATTCCTCTGCCCACCCCCACTGGTCCCCTTTGCATCCCTTTTGTGGGACAGGTACTCTCGCATGAAGGGCTTTTTATTCCAAAATCCCTCTGCAGAGCACAAAGTAGTGGCACTGCAGGAGCTGCCTTAGTGCAGCAGCAGCCGGTGAAAAGAGGGGATAAAGTCAGGGTTTATAAACTCTATCAATTTTGTGCTGCTCATTCCACTTCTCTCATTCCATAAATGAAGTTACAGCTCTGCCTCGGTGCCAGGCTCATGTCAGGGACCAGCAGCATGAGCAGCCAGATCTGCCTTCCTGTGATCACCCGTGACAGCACAGAATGAGCCAAATGGTTTATCCAAAAGTAAATAATCTCACAAAACTTGGGAGTTAAAATTGACTCTTGACACAGCCTCAAAACACAACCTGAGCTTCAACCAGCCAAAACCCACCAGAAGCTCGTGTCGTATCACCGAGCAGAGGAACAATGGTTCATTAGGAATGTGGTTTCTTCACTTACAAAACCCAAAAGGAGCATTTTTGTCCCCAGATTAACACACCAGGTGGGACAGAGGCTCTTGTAGCTGAGCTGTGCAGGACCTGCCTCACTTCTGCTCTCAGAACAACTTTCTGCAATTGATTCTTCCTACCCTTCAGTCTCCAAAGCGAAGAGGGAGAAGGTGTTAGAGTGACATTAAGCATTTGGTAGAGGGCTCCTGCAAACAAAGCCTGTCTTAAACCAAGCTGGATTTAATCCTCAATTGAATTATTCTGGTCAGTTTGAGAGCTTAGAGCTGAAGCCTTGTGTGCTCCCTCTCCCAGGAGCACCAAACCCACACCCAAGAGTGTCCAGCAGACCCAACACCCTGAACGCCACCAGCAGTGACCCAGGGTCTGATGGCTCCTGCTCTGAGAAAGGAATACTGAGGGTTAGTCCAAGGAACTCATTAACACAGGTTATATATAGCTTTCTTGGTTAATAAGCAGTGGAAAGAAAGATCTGATTTGCAATAACATTTATTAATGATAAATGTACATATTTACAAAGAAAAATCTGAGAAAAAATACAAAACCAAAAAAGTGTTCCAAAAGAGAGCATTTTAGGTAAAAAAGAAAGTGTTTCTAGTCCCCACAGACTGATCCAACAGGACTGTCTACCATTGCTAAAAGATCCCAAAGGGGCCCAAACCAAGGCCAGTCCTTCCCTCCAGCCTCACAAAACACAACAGATGCAAACAGAGACACAAGAGGAACCACCTCTGTCAGGTTCTCCAGTGTCACCCACTAATAAGTACAGACCAAGAAGTTTCTGCACGAATCCATAACCCTTTTTTGGGCTGAATTTATCCAGAAGGCTTCCTCCTTCATTCTGAAGGCCAGAAGAGGCACCATCAACTCACGATGAGATAAAAAGAAAACCCAATAAACCAGGGGAACAATTCTCAGAGTGACAAATTACTGACACTGATGTGAAGTGAAAGACACTTTGCCCATAACCATTAGGATCTGGACTCGATGATCCTTGTGGGTCCCTTCTAACTCAGGATATTTCATGATTCTATGATAACCTTCCCAGGAGCCTGTGGTACAGCCAAGCCTCATTCCTCCAAACACAAACTACTTCCCTTGGTGCTGAGGAAATCCACCTCTCCTGATTATTTCAGGGTAGGAGGGAGATAAGGAATGCCTACTCTTTAGGGTCATCACTAGTTACTGGACAAACCACAAGGGAGGGGAGCTGGTCTTGGCTGAACACTGTGCCCTGACTGAGCTGCCCGTGGAGAATCCTCAGCTCACCTTCTATCACTCCCTGAGTGAGGCAGGACGTGGGAGGAGATGCAGCCAACACAGTCTCATTTATCCGATCCCTTTCAGCAGTTGAAAAAGAAAAAGGGATGTTGTTCCACAGCAATGAACACCTCGAGTACCACCACACACAGAGAGAGCCCCACACCCAGCGCAGCCTCGGAGCTGAATCCGAGTTCCAAGCTACTGGCTCTGGCACATCTGCTGCTTCAAAATACTGGTGTCCACCTTTTCCGAAAGCAAGAAAGCACAAGAAACTCCTGTGTGTTTTAGGTGGTGTTCAGAAGAGCTGGAATCCGGGTAAGGAGATTCAGGAGGTGAGCGTGGAGCCAACCGTCCATATCGCGATGGGAAGCACTGAACCCCCAACAGCTCCCGATGGGATCCTACACATGAGCATCAAAGAGCTGAGTGACCACACCACAAAACACTGAGCAAAACTGCTGGCAGACTTATCCTACCTACGTCACCAGCGTGCCAGTCACCAGCATGCCATTTTCTGCAGCAGGTCACATTGAAAGACCAGGATTTCTCATGCCAACCTGGATGAGGTTACATGCTGCAGACATTTCCAGCTTCCCTGCAGGAGGGATAACTCAGCTCTCCATCGCTCACAGCCTGGCACTGCACCAGCCAGGCCGAACAGGGAGTGTGAATCCCTGCGTTAATGGGTGCCGGTGTCGGGGCAGGCAGGCAGGAGCTGCTGCTGTTCCCAGCAGGTTTGTTCCTGAGGAAAATAGGAGCGAAGTACGTGTATTGGTTCCTTTACAGATCCCCTGAGATCTCAGCCCTTAAACAGCACTAGAGCCAGTCAGCTCTCCCTGTGCACAGGGATGACAGCAGGACTCACAAAATCCTCCTCTCAGTGCTGCATCCTGTGCTGACATCGCGGGAAAAGGGGGAAACCACAGCACCAAGGTGTAAGAGACATGGAATGTGCACAAACGGGATACAGAATGTGCAGGAACGATACCTTACGTGGATTGCCATGAACTGTCACTCCCTTTGCATTACAAGCAAAGAGGAAAAAAAGCAGAGGAGCAACTGGGAAAGGGGCTGTAGCCCCAAGGGCACATCCCTGGGGCGCTGGACAGATGAGGTTTCTGTTCCTGGTAAGTTACAGGTTTCCTCTGTCAGGAGGGATCATATCTACCTGGATGAATATGGATAACTGGCCTCTAAACTGCCAGGGAAATAGAAAGCATTTGTTCAATTTCTTTATACTCTGCAGTGATAATTGGTATATAAATCCCAAAAATGTTCCTGAGCATTCCCAGAGTGTAAAGTTTCCAAGGTTTTTTGCTGATGACAACCAGCCTTATCTCAAGATTTAAAAAGAGAGAAGGAGACCATTTGAATTAAAGAGTTACAGCACTGAGTTGAGGTGACAGAGCCCATCTCTTACCCTGCTGGGATGAGACACCCTGAGCACTCTGGTCTAAGGTTGCTCTGGGCAAAGAGTTTTAGACTTCAGGTCCTTTGGAAATGGGTGACAGAGCTACAGAAACCATGGCTTTGCCAAAGCCACCAGTGTGGCTTCCAAGTTCTTGTCGCCGGATCAGAAATGCAGCAAACTCAGCAGTGGTCAACGCAGCATCCCAAGCAGCGATCCCGAGCAATGGCTTTGGGGAGGAAGCACCTGGGTGTGTTCAACCTGCTTTTCTCCAGGAAACACGGACAGAAAACGGACAGAGAGAGATCCAAACAAGTCCTGTGTCTTCCCTCTCCACACCAGGCTGGGGAGAACAATCCATCCCTGTTCTTCATCACAACTGTTACCATTTTGGGAAGGAGATGCAGGCAGGGAATGCCAGCCAGAAGCATCCCCTGAGTTCTTCCAGCCTGCATTTTCTGCACAGCACATGGCACCCCAGCATCCTCCCCCACCTCTCCTCTCCAGGGCCCACCTTTGTCTTCCTAAGCTCCACACCAAATCCACTGGAGTCCCAGTGCATTCCAAGGGATGCCCCGAGGGACACAGCCTGCCAACACTCTCCTTCACACCAGACTATGCCTGGACAACAACCCTCTGGCTCCTACACTTCCTAGTGCCAAAGGAGGAAGACTGTATTAAAGGCAGTGTATTAAAAAGGGAAGGATATTTTCCAATGAAAAATCAGCATCCGCACAAAACAAAGTCCTAAAGGCACAAACTGGTGAACTAATCGGAGCAGGTTACGAGAGGAATTGGAAAGATTCCTGTGGGATTAAAACAAAGGGTTTCACTAGCAACCTAAGTTTCTGAGACAGAATTCAGAGCCTCAACCTGTATATCAAGAGCAAGAGGTGGCTCGAGTGGTCCATGATACCCCACGGACCCTCAGACCAGACAGCACATGCCATGTTTGCCTTATTCCTTCAAGCTTATCTACTAGCTTCCTAAATAACACTGCTCACACGGATACAGATCTAGAAACGGTTATAAATACAGGTATTTATATATATTCACACATTTCAGTCCATGTAATAAAGGCCTGCTCCTTTCTCTTCCATGCTGCTGGAGCAGCTGCCACCACTGGTGGCACTTCTCAGAGTGACTGTGTCCAGCCCAATCCTCCAGTGGACACAGGAGAACACGGATTAGTGCTGAAAGGAGAAACGGGGGGCTCAGCTCAGCCCCGTCATCACTATTTACAGAAAAGAAACCCCTTAGACACAAAGCCCCACCTTCCCTCCAGCTCACAAACCAGCTCTGCTCAGTCCAGCTGGGCTGGAGCCTGCACAGCTCAGCCAGGATAACTCGGATAAATGGGGGCATCATCCAGACATTTACATTGTAGGCAATAAACATCGACCAGCATGCAACGGTTTGGTTAAAGAAGTCAAAAACAATCGAGGGCTTTAACATCAGAAGTGTGTCCTGATGTGGCCAAGCCAACATGCCAACAGAGGGAATGCTCAAACAGCAGGTAACTCCATCCCTGTGACCTGAGCAAACATGCGTCAGTTAGTTCCACACAAATCAAATAAAACGCATCCCAAGTGCACCAAGACCATCGGATTCCCAAAAAATTATTAACCTACCTTTACAATAAACATCTCCTTGCATTTAGAGTTTTATCATCCTTGCATAAAGGGTTTTCTCCTTTAACACTATCTATTTTCTTGGATGTGAGAATAGGGGTGGAGAGGGAAGCTGGGATACTTTGTCAAAGGCTTCCCCCGCTAGGAAATGAACAGCTGACCCTGTCCCTAAGCTATCACCAAGAGCAGCAGTGAGAACCAGTGCTTTTTATTTAAATGCCAATCTGAGTTTCCTAGAAATCGAGTGGTTATGGATTAGATTCCAATGTTCTTCCTAGAGATTCAACCTCTTGTTGCCCACTGAGGCTGTGGACTCCCTGTGCCTGGAATTGTCCAAGGCCAGGCTGGACGGGGCTTGGAGCAACCTGGCCCAGTGGAAGGTTCCCTGCCCATAGCAGGGGGTGGAACAAGATGGTCTTTAAGGTCCCTTCCAACCCCAAACCACTCCAGGATTCTGTGATTTCAGGATTCTGTGATTCTGTGATTCCCTTTTTTATATCAGTGTCAAATGTTCTTCAGGTTGTGAACATCTTACATTTAAAACAACAAGCTTAAAAGCAATTCTCCAGCAATTCCTATGGGAAGTCTACAGAGGCTCGGGAAACCAAACTCTCCTCCCATGATTTCCTCCCCCCATCTGCCCTCCCACAGCAATCGGGAACACAGTTCAAAGAATTTGCTTTTGCACCACAGGAAACTTCAGAATGGACCTGGCGATCCACGAGCACTCCCGCCAGGTCCCATCCCAGCCACACAGGGACACACAGCGGGATCAACACGACAGTCACGCGGTGTCCCTCCCCGGGACAGCGAGCTACGGAGATCAAAGACCAGGACAAGGAAGGTGCAGCAGAGACTACAGCCAAGAAATTCAGGAGCTTTGGTCTTGAGGTTTCAACATGACCCTGTTGCCACTCAGAGAAAGAGCAGCCACCAAACAGTCAGCGCTATGACCAGGAGAAAGGACATCATAAAGGGAATACGTGGAGAAGGAAAAATGCTAGAGTACAGCTGACACTTTTTGAGTGATTTCTGCTCTTCAGGGATTGCAATAGAAACCTTTGGAAGAGTTGCTTCACTTGCTGGCCGGGGAAAGGCTGTCTCAGTAGGTATCTCCTGCTTTTTTAGTTTGTCTTCATGCTGTACTAACAGAGGCCGTCCCCGTGTCTGCTTTTGTGGTAGAAGATCAAGAAAGACAGAGAGAGATGAACAAAAATGACAGATGGAAAGTGCCCAAAATGACACTTGGAGATGTGCAAAGCGTTAGGGCAGCTCTTCTCAACATAAAATAAACTGCCCTGGGGAGCAGAGCCGCTGGTGGCCTGGGTCACACCAGCCCTGGAGCTACAGAACCATGTCCTCTCTGCAGAGCTCATCGACATCTGCATCAGGATCATGGGTGTTTGGTGCCTGCCCTCCCAGAAAAGTGGATTCTCAAAATCTTCCAGAGTGTTTTGGAATTGGAATGGGTGAGAAAAAAGTTTGAGGCATTTGAAACAGGAATGGTGCAGTACAAAATGTGGTCTCTTGACAGCTTCCTAATCTACAGTGCCCTTAAAACCCAGCATTTGGAAAATCCCATGGAACAGCCAGATTGCAGAGCAGATACAAAATGCTTTCCCAAAGTTCTGACCAGAGTATCAAAATTTCAATTGGTTTGAAAATTCTACTGGAACAAGTGAAAAACTGTAAATCTTAGAAATCCCACGCATGGAACGGGCAGGATGGCAGTAGGAGCAGTGCAAACTCCTGGAATTTTGCTCTGTGTTTAACATTTTTGTTTCTGGAGTCTAAAGAATGATAAAAACCCGGAATGAGTAAATCAGCACACAGAACCATGCAAGGGCTTCAGCACTTCTGCTGAAGAAGGGAAAGATTGTGGGAATGTTGCTGTTCAGTAACTCTGCATCCCTTTAGTTTGCCAGCCCTGGTCAAACCCAAGTGCACTTAGGAGAGGAAAAACTTGGCTCGAAGCTCCCTCAGCTGAGCCAACCTCCGCTGGTCAGTGCGGTATTTTGGGACTGGTTCTTTGCACACCCCTAAGTGGTGAGAATTCGGGAGAAAGTAGCCGGGAGACTGGGCAGCAAAAGAAAATATAAAATGCAAGAGTAACATGATCGTTAAAACAACAAAAAAACGGAAAGAAAGACAACATAAAAAGAACAGGGAACAGTTAAATTTTCAGAATTGCTTTTGTCTCCGAGTACACGGTTATATCGGTCATGCAGCTTTTTCGAACCAGCCATGCACCAAAATAAGCAAAAATTGAAAGCTGCAAAAGCTGCAGCAGTGCCAAAGTCCTCTGGGTGTGTTATGAAACTACTTCATGTAGCCAAAAGAAAAATGTTATCCAGCAGCTGCTGTTGAGTTTTTGCTCGGTGCCATTGCAATAGCAAGTCTGGTTCAGAAGCACAGCTCAGAGCAGCAGCTTTACCTCAAGCCCACCAACCTGTCTCTCAGAAGATGGGACAGTGACTTTCTTGACCTGGACACACAAAGCGTGTTAAGGTTCAGTTGTCTCGTAATAAAACATACAGGAATAGCAGAAAAGTGGCCCCTGGCAAAAAACCCTTTGGCCACTAAGGCAGGGTGAAGGTACCACCATGAACAGGAGCAGTGGCTTTGCACCATGATTTACCATCCTTAAATGACCATCTGATTTATGATCCTTCAACACATGCAGGTGAGGGAAAACTTCCTCCCCAGTCAGTGCCTGGGGAAGATGCATTTCTGGAAGTTCACAGCAGGACATGAGGGTCCGAGTGAAATCACTTCAAAGAGGACCAGATTAAGAAGGAATTTCCAGAAATGCAAATCCAGCACCAATTCTCACAGTGCTGCAGACCCACTGCAGCCTTAGGTGGGACAAGCCCACACCATCCAGTTACGGTGACCAGCAGCCCTCCAAGATCTCAGTGTGGTCACCTTTCAAAAAGTTCTTCATAAAAACCAAGGATAACATTCTCAAACTGCATTTGTGGAGCTCCAGAGCCTCTGCTCTGTCCCACTCACACCCCAAAACCCACGTGGCACTGTGAGCAGAGCTCTGCCGCCCACATTCCTGGGGAATTCATCTACGCCGAGGCTCAGCAACAGAGGGCAAAGTCCATCCATGTGTTAAACAGGGTAATACCAATGATAGGCTGCCCAGAGAAGCTCTGGCTGCCCCTGCATCCCTGGCAGTGCCCAAGGCCAGGCTGGACATTGGGGCTTGGAGCAGCCTGGGACAGTGGGAGGTGTCCCTGCCCATGGCAGGGGTGGCACTGGATGGGCTTTAAGGTCCCTTCCAACCCAACCCATTCTGAGATTCTCTAACAACCAATCCTGATTAAGTTCATTTGGGGGATCTCATTTTTCTAGCAGGCAAAAAAAGCCCTTTAGCTGTCCTGGCTTTACTCCAAGCTTCAAGGAGCCTGTAGTAAACTTGGTGTTAAAGCCCTTGTATGTGTTACAATAACCCTCCATCCACTGCAAGATTAATAAGTATCTGCGTTGTTTGAAGATTAAATACTAGTTCATCTGCAGGGCTGTGGGAAAGAAAGGGAAAAACTGGGCTTTCAACCAAGAGAGTCTTCAATTGCCACTACTTGCAGTCAGGATGCAATTTTTCTGTTGCAATAAAAAATTGCATTTACTACTTAAAAGACTGATTACTACAGGCACTAACTACAGTTTTACTCACAAACTCCAAATCTGAGCCAGTTACCACCAATACGACACAGAGGTGTCTGCTAGCCAAGAAGAAACCAGTTGGTGACTGGTTTTTCCTTGAAAAATTACCTTTTTAAGGAAATTAGCCGAGAAACTGTGAGTGTATGTGGTTACTAACACACAGTTCCTGGAAGGAGGGAGAGTCCCATCATGTTTGAACAGCTCTGCTGTGGCCACCCGAGGAGTCTTCTCGAAGCCTCCACAGCAGATCAGCACCTGGAGTTCCTAAGGCAAGTCTAAACCCAATGACATACCAGATTAACTGGAGAATAAAGCGATTTTGGAAAAATCGTCCCATCCCAGTGCTTCTCCACTGGGTTATCTGCAATATTACCTCCGAAGTAATAATTCAGGTCTTTGGATTTTTGGCTTGCCAGGGTTTTTTCCACATTTTGGGGAGATCCAGGAATGAGCCAGTCCCCGAATCAGCCATGGGAAGTGCTCTCTAGCATCACACTGACAGCAACACTTCAATACCAGTTAAGGAATTCTTATATCCTTCTCTACCAAAAAAATCACATTTTTATGATACCGTGACTAAAGCTTCAATTCTCTCAGAGAACACTCTACATGTTTCAAGTCAATATTAACTGTTACAATTCAAAATCAGTAGAGGCTAAGGGGAGCTGAGGCTGAATCCCACGCTGCAAAGCCGCCCCTTGGACACCCCATGCCGAGGTACTCACTCCATCCGCTCCCGTGGGAATCTGCCCGTTGACGTTGAGGCTCCGGAAAGGGGAGTGAGTGGACAAACGTTTGTCCCACTCACTCGGCCGAGGCTCCGGGACGGACTCCATGAAGTTCTTCTTCAACTCACTGATGTTGGCATGGTGCTTCTTTATTTCTTCCTGGGTCTTATCTAGATCCTATCAGCAAAAGGACAGGATGAGTGAGGGGACACGGAGAGGCCTGGGGCTGCCTAAGCTGCGCTTAGCAAAGCTGCTCTCAGCAGAGCTGCTGCCGGCTTCCCAAACTGTGCTCACACTGCAAACACACAAAGGGAGCGTCCTCTCTCCTCCTCTTGGATTAATTGGGATAAACTGCAACCATGGAATGGGGTCTCCTCCAGGAGCAGGACATGCCATTGGTTCATCTCAAGCTACACCAAACCAGATGACAGCTGAGCTGGGATCTCATGGATTTTCCCCAAACGGGATTCTTTAAAGTTGCCAGACTAGGTTTGTTTGGGTTATTTAATTTAATGTCTTTAAACTGTGTGGGTTTACTTTCTTTTCCCTCTGCTAGCCTGAATATTTCCAGGTATCAATACAATTAATGATCAAGAAAATGTTTTCCCAATTTTATTTACTCTCTTCATATCTGTTTCACTTTTATCCTAGCAGGAATTATCTTTGCTTCCAGAATATCCCCACCACCTTTTTTTTCTCTCCCTCTCATCTCATTCCTCCAGGAGCTGCCATAGGAGGTTTTAGACTTCAGAAATGAAGATAAGATGTTTTTTTTGTAAAAAAAATCAAACTGAAAATTTATTTTATGCTGGATCAATCAAGAAACTCCTGCTAAAATTTTTCATCTGGAAAAAGTCAGGTTTTTACTCTGTGATGCCAGTTTACAGCATAAACACACAGACTTCAAGGGAAGTCAATTTGTTAAAAATAGTTCTTCCTCGCATGCAAACCAGAGGTTGTAGAAAAGAAAGCTTTTGCATAAGCCAAACAACAACTTTTCTGGACAGGGCCAAAAAGCAGCAAGAAAGGGGGAAATCAAGGTCAGTTAAAGCATCACTGGGAAATTTCACTATTTTTGTGCTTTTAGTTGTTACTCAGCCCATCGATTTTAGACAATGGGACAGCAAATGCATCCCTAAAGGAGGGGCCCTCCCAAAAATCTTCATTCCTGCAGCTCACCTAGGACACATCACCCTCCCTCCACAGGGCTAAACCCCAAATGCCTCTTTAACAATATTTACTCTTTTTGTCACAGTTCTGGGGGGAAAATAACAAATTTTGGCTTCCATCCTAGATGAAAGTATAAGGCAAGTGCCTGTTAGGTAGGAAGAGAAAGCAGAAATGAGTCTGCTATGGACTCTGGGGTAAATCTCTGCCTGATCCAAGAGCCCCATAGCTGCTCCTGACTCAGAGAAGAGAGAAGGACCGCCTTGGCTTTCCAGCACTGTGCAGGAGCAGGGCCTGGGAGGGCTGGCAGAGGAGCCAAAGCCACGAGGAGCTACGTGGAGCTGGGTCTGGGAAGCACCTTGAGGAACCAGCTTGCTCAGCATCACCCTTTTCCTCCTGTTTTGCCCTTTCCGCCGGAACCCGGAGCACGTGGAGCATTAAAAGGCTTTCAGTAAAATCAACAGGCAGCTTCAGGAGGGTGAGGTCTGCCAGGAAAATATCTGATCTGCCAAGTGCATGGATTAAAAAAATAAAGGGAGTAAAGGGGGTGAGCTGCTGGGTCAGCCCTGTGGTAGGGGAGGGCTGGAGCACCTGCAACAGAACTGTGGGAAGGGGAGCGGGGAGGGAAAGGGCTCGGAGGCAAGTATTGCACTGACAGGAAAAAGGGGGTTAGAAGCAATGACAAAGCTCTGCTTGGGGTTGGGGAACTGGAGCTGTTTGAGTTGGGTGAAAAAGTGACAGGCACGGTCTTCAGAGCGCTCCGGCGGCGGCCAAACTCTGCCTATCACGTGCAGACCCTTCACTCGCGACTCAAAGCTCTACGTTGTAGCAGTCAAAATAGAAAAAAAACAAACCCAAAGAAACCCACACAGAGGCTGCAAAACTTTGAGCATTCTGATGAGGAGAAGGCAGTTAGCACACTCCATTTTCAAGAGATACCACCAGGGAAACCCTATGAGCTGCTGGTGCTGCAAGTTTGAGTAGAAACACGTAACACAGGACCAGAGTATCAGAAGCCACAAAACATCTCCCATAACAGAGTGTATTAAAAAAAAATAAAATATATGATTGGCATGGTCTGCTCTGAGACCCAGCTTGGGTGAAACCAAGTGCAAAGGGCTCCCAAATCCAAAGGGATTTGTAATCCAATGGGAGCTGTAATGTGGAAGGATGAGCCACCCAGGACCACTGAGCCTCTCTGTCGGATCCACAGGGACCTGGCACTGAGGCAGGATGGGGCCCAGGGGTGGTGAGGTGCTGCAAGGCCAGGAAGGGCTGGGAGGAGGGTGGAAGAGCTGCAAACACCACTGCAGCATCCAAAAGGATCCCTCCTGCCTGAAGCAACATGCACATTGTGGCGGCCTGGACACCACAGAGGTGACAATTTCACAGAATCCTGGAACAGTTTGGGTTGGAAGGGAGCTTAAAGCCCATCCCATTCTCCCCCTGCCACGGGCAGGGACACCTTCCACTATCCCAGGTGCTCCAAACCCCATCCAACCTGGCCTCGGGACACTTCCAGGGATCCAGGGGCAGCCACAGCTGCTCTGGGCAATCTCCTCCAATTTCACCTGCAGCTTATCCTGAATTTTGTATTTTCACAGACTGGCTTTTCCCCCAGGAAAATAATTTGTTTCAAGCAGTGAAAACCTGGTCAGTGAGCCCCCCATTACAATCCATGACCCCCAGAGCAGCCGGCGGGTCCCAGAGCAGATCTGAGCACTGCCAATCATGTATTTTGGGTAGGTATGAGAGAATGAAAATCAGAAGAGGAAGAAGGAAGAAGGCCTGCACATCATCATGTTTACTGTCACCATGCAGAAGCATAATTAAAAAAATCAAATCAAATCAAAAGGTCTTTCATGCAAGAACATGCAAAAACAAAGGCAGCAGCAGAAGAGGAAGAAGTTCAGCGCAGATGCAGAAGGTTTAGCAAATGCAACTCAAAAAAAGCTTCAAGTTCATACAAACCTCCAACATTAAATTGCTATGCCTGATATAAATGTTTTCACCATCTAGCCTCTTTGATCTCTTCTGTGAAAATGAAAGAAAAGGGGGAAACAAAACAAAACAAAAAAAAGCACAAAAAATTAAAATGTTGGTCTTGCGGGATCGATAAATCGGCAAATTAAAAAGTTAACTCAAGGTTGGGAGTGCAGCGCTGTGGCAGCGTGGGGTGGGAATTCCTGCTGGGAATGGGGGGCTGGCTCATGGAGAATGGGAGATGCAATGAGTCCTTTAAAGAGACAGCTCCCAGGGGGCCTTGGCTCTGGCCACAAGGAGACAATTCCCGGTTTTCTGTGGAAGCCTGGAACAGTCACCACACCGCATTCCTGAGAGATGCAGGCCCACCCTCGGGTGCGAGGCTGCACTGCCTGGGGGCACTTTCACGAGGTCCCAAAGTGCACAGCAACTGCACCTTAACCACTTCCCCATCTTGGATGTTTCCCTATTACTTAATCAGTACCAAAAAAAGCTTTCTCCTGATTTTTTTGTTTCATTTCCTGCAGTGCAGGCTACATTTAGTTTCTAACTCAGTTTGTTACAGAGAAGAAATTTCATCAATCAAACCAAGTGTGTTTCTTTTGAACATTCAACATGCATAATTTTAGCAATCAGGTTGTCTACGGGACAAAAAGATATTCATTTCCAAATCAAGTATTTGATAGTTTAAAGAAAACCAACACCCCAACCCAAAGCCCAATGAAGAAATTGGAGCACTGTCTTTTTAAACAGGTTACAGATGCATGAATGATATGGCAAATTTGGCTGGTGAAAGGGTAAAATGGCTAACCTTCCTCATTCTTATCAGCTCTTCCTCTTTTTCTGCAGGCTGCTGCTGTTGGGCAGTGATAAAAACAAAAAAAAAAAGAGTTGTTGGTTCATTTAACTACGTTGAACCTTGAAAAAAAAAGTGTGAGCAACCTAAACTGAATTATTAGCACAAACCTTGGGCTGGGCACCATTCGTGGTGGGGACTGTGACCTCAATGTGTGTTTTCCTCACCTACATTTAAGAAATAAATTGGTAAAAACATTTCTTGTTAGTAGATTTGTTTCAAGAAACCATTTAGTTTCCAAACACAGCTGCATAAAGTTGGTTTTGAAGTGCTGGGGGAACATGCAAAAACCAACATGCAGCCCTGGGCAGGGGTTAATGACACGGCAGCTCCCCAGCACTCTGTTAGTCAACAGCATGTTAAATAATTCCTCCAGGTTGAGAATTATTTGTATTTGAAACCAGTGCTCTCCAGTGCTTCTGAAGAAGGGCTTCCCACTTGCATTAGCTTGGCCAGGCAATGCTTTCAAATGGCATTTGCAGCTGGATCTCCCAGTGAAAATCCAAACAAAGCAACATGCTCAAATTAACAAAGACCTTCCCAAAACCAGAAATTATTGGTTACATCACAGGTATTATGTTGGCAGAGGCAGTAAGAAGAGGCATAGCTACAAAACCAAGCCTAACATCCTAACATCACAAATTAACTTCTTTCCTGTCCATAAGTAGAGAGCCAAGATTGTCTTAACACTCTAAGGGAAATATTTTAGGGAAACTGGATTGCCAAGTACTCTGAAGGCAAAAGCATCAGTGGGTGTTAAAAGAAGTGATGCAGTTCCATTGGAGAAACAGTAAATTTGGCACGTTCAAATCCACAATTTCCTCCCACATCTATATTTAGAGGGGGGAAAAAATCCAATGTTTAAGCATTTAGGAAAAAAACTGTAATAAGTGAGATGGGATAAGTGAAATTTCCTTGTTCTCAGTGTAACATGAGGGAGGGGGAGCAGCTGGGCAGGAACAGCAGGGCAGGAACTCTGTGCTCTGATTCTCACCCCACAGTGCCAGCCTGAAGTTTCCTTCAGCATTTTCATTTAAAAATTACTGTTCACACAGGCCATGAAGTTTTTTGAAGCAACTGCCCTTTCTTCACCTCCCTCTCCCAACCTTAATAGGAATCTTCCCTGGAGATGTTCACACAAGACCCACTGCGTGATATGTTATAGAATATGTGGCTCCAGCAATGCTGAGAACAGCTAAATTTTGGAGTAATGTGAAAATTGGGTCTCAAGACAAACGCTTCTGCTGCACCACTGCAAGGTTTCAATAAGTCAGTAAGATCTGCAGAATATTAAGGACACTGTAATATCAACAATAATTTTGCACATTATTTCGACTTATTAGAACAGCACACACGTATCAACCCCAGCAAAGACCTCAGACATTTGTAGAAAGATCAAATAATGGTTAAAAGTACTGAATTTAAACAATAAACTCCCCAAGGTCTCACCAGTGCCATTTTCAACTAAAGTTTTAGTCAGTTTGCAGCACTGTATTACCAGCTCTCCCAGCAAAAGCCTATCAACGTGAAAAACATTCCGGTGCTGGGCTGCAGACCAGATCCATTATCACTGATTTCACTGGAATTCCCTCCTGCTGTCATACCAGGAATCAGGGGGCACAGCCTGGCCACGGGTGAGCCCTGAACTCCAGTTCCATGACCACATGCAGCTCTTGCCAGTGTTTTTAACCATCTATCAGCAGACTGCACTTGCTTTGGCTACAACCACCAAAACCCGGCTGCCCTGGAGCTCCTTCTTCCACCTGGAATGTCAGAGCTGGGATTTCCCTGGCACCCAGACCCCTGTGCCTGCTCCCACTCGACACCTGGGAGAGGGATAAAGCCCTCATCTCCCAGGACAGAGCTGCTGCTTTGGGGCGACTTCTCGAGCGATGCTCCAGCCCGGCTCTTCCCAAGAGACTCCGCTCTGACCTACCCTTGAGGCATCCACTGGCTCCTTGGCTTTCTCCGGTGGAAATTCTTCACGTCTCACATCAGATTTTGCTGTTTCCTTCCCTACTTTAGATGTGGCCGCGTCCTTCACGTCGGGCTTGGCTGGGGCTGGCTCTGCGGGGTGGCTCTGAGCGATGGCCGGGGCTGAGGTGGGCCGGGGACTCCGCTCTGGGGTTATCACGGCCACTGCTGAGGATGGGGACAGACAGGGACAAGGTTCAGAGCAGGTAATTTTTCAAAGCACTCGGCAAAGTCTTTCCAAATTACAGTGCTGTCATTTAAAAAGAAAGGGAGAAGGAGGAGGAGGAGGACGAAAGAAAAGGGAAAAGAAAGAAAGATGTTGAGCGAAGCAGCTTGTGCATTTAGTACGGGAGAGTTGAGATTATTTTCCTTATGGTTTAAAATAAAATCAAATAAAACCCCACACCAGATGGTTTACAAAAAGCAAGCTTGCACTCTGCAGAGAAGCCACACCAGAAAGGCAAATCTATTTTTGACATTGTGCCATGGATTTCTGGGTCCTTCACACACAACTGACACGGACTCCACTCCAATGCAACTAGAAAAGACACAGCGAGAGGAGTTCTGTACTCATGGGCATCTCCTCAGCCAGAAACAGATGGCTTCTGGAAGAGAAACACAGGCTTCCCCCCCCCTCCCCAAAAAATAATCAACAAGCATTGCCCTAGAAAACTTCTCAGCAACTTCCGGTGGGTTTCAAGGCAGGCTGGGGCTGCGTGTCTGAGCTGGGTATCTTCAAGGCAGCGCGGTGGGAAGATACCCAGAACCTCCAGGCCAGTGACAGTGCAGAAATGAACAGCATGCTGCCAAAAACCATCTTTTCAGAGGATGACAGTCGTAAATACAAGCACTAGGTCCACACAAAATCAACTGCCTACTCCTTTCCTTCAACTCCTGATTTGCCAGGTAGCTGCCTGACCCCAAGGAAATATTCAAGTCAAAGCTGTGTGAAAAAGCAAGCCCAAATTAATTTTCTGTGTGTACCTAGGGATACAATAAGCTATTTGGTTCTCCTGATGCTGGTTTTTAGAGACGTTTCACTAAAAAGATACCCTGTCACATAAAATAATATCTTTGACGTGGTCTCACATTCCCAAAGTCACAGTTTGCAGCAGGATCATACTGTGTATCCTATCCCAGCCAACAGGAGGTCGCTTGTGTCCAGCCAGTCAGTCAAAGACACTAGAAAATTTGGTGTTAAAATAAAAATTGTAATTTCAAAGCAACTCCTTAGTAAGAGCACCTGTTGTACTGAAAAGGTAACAACATCTCATCTGTGTCTTAATAAAACATAGAGAGAATAACGTATCCACGTGGCCAAAAATGTACAAGGTGGAGGCAAAAAAAGAACCTGAGTTTCCGGAGATTGGAATGACACTTTCAAGACAAACTCCTGGACACCACATCCTGTTGTAAACAACCTTAAAACCCACCCCACCACTGCCAGCTCCGCTCTCTCCCTGCTCCTCAGCACAGCAGTTCATTTCTGTGACCCAGACACTGTGTTATCCTCTTCGAAGGACAGTCGGTGCCGTGTCCCGGTGTATTTATGTCACGGAAGCAGTGACAGCCGCTGGGAAGGTTGTACAGAGGTGAGATGGCAGGGACGGCCGGGATGAGGAGGATGCTGGGAGTGCAAAGCTGTCATTGCGGCGGTACCTGACTCCTTCGGGAACGCCTCTAGTTCTCTCACCACCATCATTTTCTCTTCCTCCTCCTCCTCCTCCTCCTCCTCCTCTTCAATTGGGCTTATCTCAATACTGCCAAGATCACGTTTGGCTAAAAAAGTTACGGATCTGTTAAAATGCCACCTTAAAGAGGAAGCAGCAAAGGAAATATTGCCACCAGTAAATCCGCAGGGCCGCCTCTCTTGCTGCTCTCCCAGAGCATCAAGACGTGTAGGAAAAATGGTAACAGACACCAAGCTTTTCCTGTGCCATCCAACAGTGACTTCTGGGCTGGCAGAACTGTATTTTAGTTACATTTTCCTGATTAACCACCTTTGGCTATTTTGACACATGATTTAAACACAGTAAAAAGCACTGCCCCAAAATATGAGATATAAAACATAGGTTGGAACTGGATGATCTTTAAGGTCCCTTCCAACCCAAACCATTCCAGAATTCTATCACTGATCACCATCACCATGGCCATCACCTCACCAACAGTCCCTACTGGGAGCAGAAAAGCCAGGATGAGGAAAGGTGAAGGAGGCGGATGAGAAGGGGCAGCTCCAGCAGGAGAGCCCTGGATGTGCTCGGGTCTGACACCGGCTGACGTTCCACCTGCTGCCACGCATCCCGTGGAATACGGAATCACAGAATCTGCTGAGTTGGAAGAGACCCACAGGGATCATCGAGTCCAATTCCTGGTCCTGCACGGGACATCCCAACAATCCCACCCGGTGCCTGAAAGCATTGTCCAAATGTTCCTGGAGCTCTGGCAGCCTTGGGGCCATGACCATCCTCCAGTGGTTTTCATGCTAACCAAGGAAACACGTGATGTTCCCAGTTACCTCCCTCTACGGCTTCAATCTCCTCTTCCTGCAACAAATAATCAACTCTACTTTTAATTCTGATTAATATGAATCTGTCTGCAGCAGCAATGTTGCTCTGACATTGTTCCCCAACTAGGCAAGTAGCAGCTCCCCAGTGAAGAAATTAAATGGAATATAGGTGACCTCCAGCAGTCCCAGATCTCGTAACCTGATTTCCAGGCACTGCACATTCCTACAGCTCAGGGGAACAAACCTCACAAGAAGGGACAGTATGGGAGGAGCATTAAGAGGCCACTGCACGCTCATTTCCACACACAGCCAGGGCACGGCACTCCCTCACTGCACCCAGAGCACCTGAAAAGCAGCACACGGCAAAGCCAGGGGTGATTTTAGTGCCAACAAACACCACCACAACCAGTGTAACCTCTGTCCTACAGCACTGCATCACTTCGCCCCAGCAGCAACAGCACAGCAGCCACCACCGCCAAACACCACTGCGGCTGTACCTGACCGCGGCTGCGCCAGCTCCGCTGACTTTGGCTTGACAACAGGAACCTTAACCACCTCTACCTTCTCCTCCTCCTCTTCCTCCTCTGCAATGGGTTTCATTTCAAAAGTTTCAAGAGTGTGTTTGGCTAGAAAGAGGTTTGCAGGTGTTAATGGGGGTTGGGGACCCACACAGACACACGGTGGTCACCACAGCAAGGAGTGAGGAGATCCTTCTCAGTAGCTGGGAACAGCAAGGAGGTTTGCAGGCAGCTCAATAGTCATTTTCCACCATGGAATTGTGTGTCAGTCTTTCTAGTGCTGTCAGACCCAACAGTGTATTGGATGAGAGGAGAAAAGAACACAAAAATAAGCTTTACGGGCTCCTTGCCCAGGAAGGGAGACGTGGGACACACGAACAGCTCTCGAGCGTGGAACTAGGAAAGGCTCTGCCTGCAGTGTCTGGAGGGAGGCAGGTGCTGGCTGGCAAAATCCAGGAAAAACACATCCAGATAAAAACCTATCTAAAGCCTAGCAGCTTTAATTGAACATATTTGAGTGATGAACTTCAAATCCACCCCGGTGTCTGAAATTCTCCACCTTATGCTTTTACAGCACCGGGCTTTCCCCACCAGGAGATGCTGATTAGTGGGGATTCAAGGAATGCCCATGATGGGGAAGCTTTGCCACACTTCGTGAAAACTTGATCTAGATACTAGAAAAGCAGTAATGCAGTCAAAAGTACGCTGTAAAAAATGCTGGGTGGGAGGAGGGTACCCAAGGCATTTGCATGCGAATTATCTGCAGCCCTAACACACCACAGGCGGTCGCTATCCAAGTGATGAAGGCTGCAAATATTTGCAACACTGCTGCTGTGATACATTTACGACTATCTGGATGCGCTGCTGTACCTACGCACCTCTTAAGGATGTTCATATTTATTAATAGCACCTCTCCTAAGAGAAATGTAAGCTCCACAGAGTAAAATGGGTAGCATTTATCAAACTCCGAAAAAAACCCAGCCCAAAATGGCAAGGAAGTCCTGGGATGAAGAATTTCAGAAGCTTCACAAGAAGTTTCAAGATCGAACTTTAAAGTTTTCAAATCCATATATCCAAAACTACCCAAATTTACCAAGAGAGTTCTCAAGTGCCAGCCCATCCTAATCTTTTCCCCATCTCCCCACAAGAATTACGGTCTAATGAGGTGCAAGGTGGAAGTTTAAGGAGTCTCCCAGAGCTGGGCTGTGTCTCCTCTCACTGCAAAACTCTTCTTGCAAAGAAATGAAAAGAGAAAGCCACCAGATTTGGTGAAACTTGGAATTGTCAGGAACAAGCATGTAGAGGATAGGAAAGGCACTGCAGAGAGTTTTAGCCACCACCACAGCTATACCTGGCTTCTCTCGGATCTGATCCGCAGGTTTTGGTTCAGGAACCTCAACCACCACCACCTCCTTCTGCTTCTCTTCCTCTACGGTCCTGAACTCAACCTTTTGAGTCGCACGTTTAGCTGAGGAAACGGGGCACACGTTAACGACCGCCCGCACGGCAAAGGCGCAGACGTCAACGGGGGCAGGAGTGTCACATTCCCAGGCTGCTCTGTTCCAAGCTCTGACATCCAGGTGTAGCACTGCAGCTGCGATTTCTCTGTTCATCTGGGGTCATAATGGCACGGCCGAGGGGCGACCAGCAGCACTGGTCCCCTCGCTGCTGTGCACCGTGCCTGAGGAAACTCGCGTGCCCAGACTGCAGGGAAGCTGGAATTTGGCTTTGCCGCCTTATGGAGCTTGAACCATCCCTTCCCTCCAGCTCCGAGGCACAAAGCCCAGGCTCGGGATGCCACTGAGCCCAGGAGCAGGGACAGCCTGGCTGCCGCTGGCCATGGGGTGCTGGGCAGCCCTGGTCCCTTCAGGCTGCAGCACAAACTCAGGGCTCAAAGCAACACGGTCCCTGCTCCATCAGGTGTCCGTGGTGCACAGGGATGCTCCTCTTTCCCTGGATCCTGACAGTGCACAGGGATGCTCCTCTTTCCCTGGATCTTAGCACCCTGTGATACAGATCACGTGGACCAAACTTAGGCACTCCCTTTTCCATGCCTCACCTCCTCTGCTGCCATCCAGCTCTTTTAAAAATCTCAGGGATGAGCCCATCTGACTGACACACCTCAACTCCAACCTGAGCATCGCTTTAAGAGACACTGAAAAAGTTTCCATTGTGGCAAAAAATCTCCCCCTCACGTAAAACTATGGAATTTAAGAAGTTGTATTAAACAAAATAAACAGAATGGCTTAATTCCTGATCTTCTAAAGGAACATGCTTTGAGATTGAATGAAGAAATATCTTTACAAGTAGAACTTTGCCATAAGCCTTCAGCACCCACCTACATTCTTTTCATCAGTCAGTTCTGCTGGGACCACCCTTGGTTGGCATTTTTGTATTGGGTCTGGCTGAGATGGAGCTCATTTACCCATAACAGCCCTCACAGTGCTGTGATATTGAGATAAGGATAAAAACTGGGAGAGGTAACGGGCAAAAGTCCTGAACAACGTTAGAGAGCGGAACAATCATGGGGAATTCTTGTTGTAATTGTGGTGAAGGGACAAGGGGTGGATTTGGTGTAAACTGTCCACTTTTGCTCTGTGTTGCGACGATGCTGTTTTGATTTTTGTAGGGGGAATTTTTGTTTCGGTGGGTTGGTTTTGCTGATGTGAATGAAGGTTGTGTGATGAATCACAGAATCTTCTGAGTTGGAAGGGACCCACAAGGATCATCGAGTCCAGCTCTTAAGTGAAGGGCCTATATGGGGAACAAACCCACCCCTGTGGCGTTATCAGCACCCTGCTCTAACCAACTGAGCACCAATTCAGTCTCACTACAGGCACGCAATTCCTAAATACGTAAGGGGTGGGAACAAGGTCTGGTACTACAGTGACAAGTTACGCCTGCGTTTTCGTACAGCAGGGAATCCTTAAGGAGTATTTCAGCATCCCGGTGACTCCAGAAGGGAGAGGGAAGACGCAGCAGGGACTCACTCACCTCCATCGAGGCTCCTGGACGCTCTCTTGCTGGCCGTGCGCTCGAACTGGGGCGCGGGCCGGTCGATCAGGGCACTCGCCTGCCGCGTCTGCGCCTGCGTCCGGCCGCTGTAGCGGAACTTGGAGCCCAGCGCCAGGAACCTGCTCTTCGGGATGGCCTCGGTGGAAGTCAGCCTGAAAGACACACACACAATTTAAAAATCACACCTCCAGGGCGAGGAAGGGGCACGTGAAGAGGAATTAAAATAGAAATTAAAGGAGTCCCTTGCATCCACTTGGCCAAGGAAATGCACACACTAATGATGTCTCACATCTACACGACCCAAAGGTCTCTGTCTTATGGGTCTTAAAAAGCAGAACTTGCTTAAAAATTTACTGCAAAATAAACACCTACTGTCCCTGCAACCATTTCACTCCAATTTTTCCAAAACTCTAAGGAACAATATTCATTTTCAGTAGTTAAATTCAAGCACTAAGTTACTCAAGGTGAGGCTATTGTTCAGAAAACCCACCTGAAGAAGGTGTGATGTTCAACACATACTTTCCACAGCTTCTTTGCTGCCCGGTAACTCGGTAGCTTGAACCCAATTGTACTCTCATACTGTTCTTGCTGTGGAAAATATAAGTCATTTAGGTATAGCAGGAAATGAATGTGGCAGGAGCCCACTCCCCAGCCCACCACCCTGTTCTGCTGTGGCACAAACTGCTGAACTTGCCCCACGATGCGCAGCGGGACCTCAGGTCACAGGAAAGAGAGGGCTTGGGCCCTAGCCCGGGCATCCCTCCCTGCACTGGGATTTGCAGAGGAACATGCCGTGAGTTTTGCAGCCAGTCAGATCATTTATCCCTCCCTGTCACACTGCCCAGCTGTGGGTTGGGGTCAAAAACTGACCTCCCTGCGAGGCCGGGTCATGGCAGTGAAAGCAGGAGAAGGAGGAAGAAGAGGACGGAGGTGGATCCCCATTGTAGCCTCTCTCCCTGATGTAGCCAGGCTGCTCCAGGGATTTCCCCATTCATGAGAGGCAGCACCAATGCATCCATTCCCTGCCTCCTGCACTTAGGTGAAAAGCTAATTCTAATTTTTAATTATTTTCTTTGAATGAAAGCAAGACAAAGAGCCATTGTCTTGCCCTGTTTCCAAAAAATGACTTAGAGCTGCCCCAGTTTGAGCTGTCAACCTCCCACCGGTTTCCCTGGCTGCTGGGAATACCCGGGGATGCCAGGAGGTGGTGCTGGATGACACGCTGTTACGCTGTCACCAGCTGGGCTGGAGCTCCAGCTCTGCCCGACTCGGCACCAGCCGGGGTCAGACACCCTGATGTCCCACCCTGATGTCCCACCCTGATGTCCCACGCTGACGCAGGGAAGAGCCTGACCCCTCCCCGCTCCGTTCCAGTGACACACGCGAGGAAACAGAGGGTGGCAGGAGCCCGCGGCAGCAGCCGGTCGTACCTCCCCTGGCCGAATCTTTATGAAGAAGCTGCTGCGTTTGTAGGAAATCTTCAGGACTTTGGGCCACGGGAAGCGGTTGATTCTCAGTTTATCTTTGTAAACAAGAAGGCCACTGGAACAGACTCCCAGAGTGATATCCACTCCTTCCAAGTCCTGGGAATGCAGATGAGGATTTAAGCAGTGTCAGGGTTATGAGTTTCATGTCAACGGCTGCCTTCCAAATTATCCCTCTGGTCTTCTCATAAATTCACCTCCCCACCACCCGGACTCCGGCTCCCAGCTCCACGGCCAGCCTCCCTTTTCTTTCATGCTTTTCCTGACAACCTCCTCCCTCCTGCTGCCCTCTCCTGTTCTGCTGGTTGCCCAAAGGGCTCATCAAGAGCCCATCCTGCTTTTCCTGGAGCACAGAGGCTCACGTGGCAGGGAATATATATTGTATTCTAAGTTACTCAGAGCAAGGACCTGTCTATACGAAGACCTTTGGAAAGTTTCCTGTGACATATAAATAATAGGAAACCAGGAAGAATCACTTCTCTTGCAGGAATGCTTGAGGCATTCCTGTTGTATGTCTGTATTTCCATACTTCCTCTCTTTCCAAAGGAGCTTCCTGAAACCGGTAAACTTGCTCCTGCAAGGGAAGGATAATCAAATTACAAAATCCACAGGTAGGTGAACGCACGCTGGCTCTCACCTTGGCTTGGTGAAGGTCGACTCCATACATAGACAGCTTTTTTGCATTCTCAAGAAATTCCAGGTCTGCTTGGGCTGGAGTCATGGATCTGCAGAAAAAGAAAGGGCTTGGTATTCTCAAAACGGCTGCTTTTAAGAGGAGACAGACCAGACTTGATGAAATTCATTAGATTTTCTTTTGCTTTCAATACAAACAAATTTGTGCCCAGATGATGAATTATTAAATCACTCTGACTGCCCAAATTTGTGCTTTGAGACATCCCAGCAGCACGGCTGCACTTTACTCCTGTGAAGCTGTACAGGCACTAGAGAAGGAAGTGAGGAAGAGCAGTGAGGGGACAAAACTTGATTCAGCAGAAGAAACCCCACTGAGCAAAAGGTGACGGGTCCTGTCCCCCCAGACCTGCTGCCTCCAGACCTCCCCAAACCCAGCTATTGTTCTCCAAACCAAACACACGGACAGCTGAAACCACTCAGCAGAGATTCCAACCGGGGGACCAGATGAATGAGGGGTTTTCTGGGAACAGATGGTGCCCTGTCTGCAGGAGGGGCACAATTTAACAAAGACATCCTGATAATGGAGGCCATTATCAACGTTATTGAAGTGTCCCTGTTAATAAGTTCCCGGTGTATGAGGTACATTAACAGCTCTGCTGGGAGAGGATTCAGCTGCATACATTTCATTTTCTGCCCTCCTTTGATGTCTTCCTTACTGAGCGCTCACATACATCTTGTGTGTGATGTAAACAGAGGTTTGAGTGGTGGGAGACGGGGCAAAGCCCACTGCAAGGACAATCTTGTAGGAAGGCCCCAGGAGCAGTCACCATCTTGATACGCGCCTTGCGCTCTGCAAATGCAGTAGCAAGAGCTGGGGCACGGTTTAGCAGAGATTTCCCTGAAAATGTCCAAAAACCACATGGATGATACACCTGGGGACACAGTTTAGTGATGGGCTTGGCAGCGCTGGGTTAACGGCTGGACTCAATGGTCTTCGAGGTCTTTCACAACCTTAACAATTCCACGATTCTATGATTCCCACTGAAAACCCTCTGAAGTTTAATGTTCACAGAATATGGACCAGAAATTAAACGGGGACGTGTTGCTTCCTCCTGCACATGCAGACAGATGAAATATAACTACATCTTATACCTTGAAGTCTCCTTCTAATGAAGCCATGAATAATTCAGCACTGCGATCCACCACTTCTAGCACAGCAAACGGCCTTTGACTCCAAGTCATGAAGCTTGTCAGAGGCCCAGTACTTATTTTCCCTCATTTCCTCTCCTCTCAGTGTAAATGGAGGGGAATCAATTTAAAATATTGATTTGCAGGGTTGAGTGAGGTGCTAATTGTACCTCTGGCCACAGCCAGGGCCCACATCCACCCTTCCCACTGTGCTCCAGTTTTTTGTTCCCATCTGCCTGTGAGAAAGTCTTGTCTTTGCTCCATCTTTTCCCTTCTAGGAAGATATGCCCAAAATAAGATGAGGAAGAGGTTTAGTTACTGTCACCCTTGAATCTGATACCAGGGGCACTCCCAGGAGTTGTTCAACCCTACCTGAACCAGACACCCCTGCCCAGGTCATGGCTGCACTAGGAAACACTTCACTGCAGGTTTGTAATTCCTGAATCACCTGGAATCCTTCCACGTTAGGAAATGAATGTTACTCATTAAATGCGGTAGAAGAATGCCCCAAACGGGCTGTAGGCTACAGCGTGTACACTGTAGCCTACAGAGAAACTGTAGCCTCTAGAGAAACCAGATCAAACTACAATCCAAAATTACATAGATCCCAAAGAAATATATTAAAAAAAGTCAAAGAGCAAGGTTAAAACAAGTAAATTTTGCATTTGCACATGAACTAACCCCCACTTTCACAGCTATTCTGTGGGAAAAACGCACTTGTTAATAAATAATTGCAAGATTTCGCATGCGCTTTCTAAAACCTTAGTTTCTTCTTCCTGCGGGAAAAAAGAATTCCAGCTTCTAGGAAGATTTTGTCCTAAGTATTAGATCTTTTGTTAAAAGTTGATGCTCATAGAATCATCATAGAATCACAGATTGGTCTGGATTGGGAGAGACCTTAAAGATCATCTCGTTCCACCCCTGCCACGGGCAGGGACACCTTCCACCATCCCAGATTGCTCCAAGCCCCGTCCAACCTGGCCTTGGATGCTTCCAGAGATGGGACATCCACAGATTTTCTGTATCTCACAGAGGTGGGGAAAACACCAGAAAATCCCATTATTTCCCTTATTCCCTGTTGCTGTGCACGAACGAGCCCTCCAGCTGCCACATCTTACCTGTATGTTTTATGAAGCTCCACAACCTTTTCTTCGAGCTCTTTTGTCTGGTTTGGGGCCAGTTTGAACTCATTGATGTAATCTGGACCATGGAGATCAGGATCATAGTCTCCCAACTCTGACTGGACCGTGTAGGAACCCAGCAGAGCCAAGGTGGCAAAGGAGCAGGGCAGCCGCCCTGTAAGGATGTCCTGTCTAAGCTGCAGACACAGGTAATACCTGGGGGCAGAAAGGAAAACACTAATCACAGAGAACAGGGAGAGATTTATTAACTTGAGGATCAGAGTCTCTTTTTTTATGCCACCGATGAACACGTGGCAATGCTCGTTTCCAATTTTTACTTATTCCCAAGGTAAACAGCATGGAGGACTGGGGGATTCAAGGTCACCTCCACTCTGCAAAGGGAGTAAAGGACACTGTGGCCAGAAAATCTTGGGTTCAGTAAGAGTTTTCTTTTCTACACAAACACACACATGGCAGGGTTATAAATGACACTGTTTTACACATGGGCTCCAGTGGAGAGCAGGAGCATCCTCACATCCACTAAAAGCAAACCGAAACCCCTCCAAACGGTGAAGGGACCTGATCTCCTTGCTGAAGGAGGGAAAAACACCTAAATATGAAACACTTCTACTCCATATTCAGGAGAATATGGCAGTAGGATTCCCAGGTGACTCACCTGGTGATGTCCTCTGTCAGCTGGGCAGGATCCGGTGGATAAAACTTGACATTGAAGGTAAAATCCCAGGGGCCTCCTGCAATGACAAGGGAGAGCTTGAGAAAAATAAACACACCAGGACAGCTTTGTGATGGTCAGTTGATTTAAAAAAAAAGCTGGGAATATCCAATCTGATCTTCAGAATTCAGCAGATGCAACACTGATTTGATACTGCTTGCTCTCACAGCTGGCTGCAGCTTAACATCCGTGTGAGTGTAAGATGTGACTTCATTTACAGGAGGTAAGAAAAGCAGGAGAAAAAAAAGCAAGGCAGGGAAATTCACCTGGATTAACCACAACTTGTGGCAAAAAATTAAATTCATTTCTAAGAAGCTCAACGATTGACGGGTTTTTTCATTGACTGAAAAGGGATTCACGGAGAGAGGTCAGGCACAGGCTGTAAATTAATGAATGAGGATTGGTTTACTGCTCAACTCAATTTTCAAATTTCAAGGAGAGCTGTGCTGTCACTCCTCAGCCTAATACACTGGGATCAGGTGGTCAGACACAGGTTAAACTCAGCCCAACACAAGCATTAACCTCTGGATGAAGCCAGAAAGCTCCAGGATAGGAAGAGCTTTTCAAGTCCAGACCTAATTGCTTTAATACAGCTGTTGCAAACCTTGTATAGCACCATTACCGACATTAACTGAGCCAGAATCCACATAACCACACACACAACTGGCATTATATGTGGTATGGACAGCCCAGATGACACAGCTGAAGAGGTAACACTCTCTTCTCCTTGAAAATAATCCCATTTCCCAGCAGAAAATAGCCCTGACTGAGTGATTTTCATAGTTACATCTCCCCCTGCTGTGCCCTTTAACACTAGTTCAAAATAAGATTTATTTCAGAAAGAGAAGATCTACCCCTGCGCTTAACTCGCTCAGAGGTTTATCCCAATCTCACACAGGGAAGAGGGGGAATGGAGCATTCCTGGATTTACTTCTTATGCAACGCCATAACTGGGATTAAACACAGGGCACGTTGTTTTCATCGCACACAGTTCAAAACAAGTGATTCCAAGATGACATTGGAGGGAGCAGAGGTCACCTAAGCCACCACACACCGGTGTCCACACGTTCCTATGTACATGCAAAATACCTTCACTTCGAGTAAAATCAAGTAATTTGCCATTTAACCCATCTCGGGGGGCCAGATTCCACAGCAGGCTGCTGTTCATTACACTCACAGATGAATTTTACGGATGGAGCAGCTCCTGCCCTTCACATGCACCCTGCTACTGATTGCAAGAGAAGCTGGTAAGACCAGGAGCTTTCCCTACTCCACAGCCCTGCATTTCCCCCCTAATCTGGACTTAATGACACACTTTGTCCTGGGCCTCCCACCAAAAGCATCCGTAAAACAGTATTTTCCTTCCCAAAAACAGTATTTTACTTCCAAAGCAGTCAGACTTGCTCCCGAGAGAAAACAAGAGCCTCTAAAACATATTTAATTTTGACACTGCCCTCATCTTGAACTAATTCAGTGCTAGCAGACCTTAAAATACAACTTGGGAGAGCATCTGGTATTTGAGCTGATATTTCCCAAGCCATTTATTATTCCAGTGCCCCAATTTGGACCCCAAAACAGCCTCAGAGTCCATAAAACATTGTTCCACTATAAAACTCTGCTCGGGGTCTCCCAATCTCCTTTGGGATTTCAGTGGTTCCCACTGACACTCATTTTCCCATCCTCCAACAAGGAGCACAGCCCCATTTCAGCACTGCAGTGTGGCTTTGCTTCAGGCGAACACACCCCAAGCTGTTTTACCAAGGAAATGTCATTTTTTCCTAAATCTAGAGCATCCCTAAGTCCTTAAGAAGGAGAGAAAGGATGCACAGATTGCTTGAACTTGTGCTGATCCCTGCCAGCCACCCTCACTTGACCTCTCCCCATCCCTGGGCCCCCTGGATGGCTCACCAAAGCCACATTGGGAGAAACCACACCTCCCCACACATGACAAATTCAATCTACTTACCATGAACCTGCTTTTTTATTTCTTTGGCAGGATCCAGCCATGTCTGTAAGAGGATAAAAACATTCACAGTTTACCAGACATTCCAGGAACACCACAGAAAGCTGCNTCCATCAGAGTATCCTCACCCCAGGTGATACCTAAAAGAAGGTTAAAAAAAAAAAAAAAAAAAAAAAGACAATATTTGTCACAAAGGCAGCCATGGAAACTGGAGAGATGGTACATTTCTCACTACTTTTACTCCAGGCTGTGGTCTCGGTGGGTGTATTTCCAACCATTCACCTACCAGGGACTCAAAAGGAAGCAGGAGGAACAAGAGGAGGAAAAAAAAAAGCAGAATATTAGGGCTGCAAGAACAGAGCAGCAGGTACGGCCACAGCCACATCCAGCTACCAGGGGCACTTGTATGACACCTTTTTTTTCCTCCAGAACCCTTAAAAATAGGTAAATAGGACGGATACATTCATTTTAAGCACCCTGTCTCCTTACTTACCCTATTCAGATCAAAGATCACCAAGACTTTCTATTATTAGCTATAGTTTTCAATGACCTAATTGCTGAATTACGAGTAAAACCACCCAATTCCTGAGTAAGGCTGGAATTTTTTACGGGAGGGTGACATAAACTTCATTTCTTTTAACTATGACTCAAGTTTCTAGTAATTATCTCTGCTACAAATTTAGAAATGTATCTTTTTCCCCCCCCTCTGTAATTTGGGGTTTTGTGGGATGGTGGTGCAATATAAGCCTCAAAACACAACTCCTGCTTTTTCCATGGTCTGAGCCTTTCCCTTTGCAGGGGTCAGGGCCTGTCCTGCTGCAGGCACTGGCACCGGGCTAACAACCCTCCTGGAGAGGCTTCATTTCACCACCTCTCCATTTTCACCAGCTCTGAGCAGGATTTGGACATCCAGGTCTCCCGAGGTGAAGGAATTAACTCATTGAATCCCCCAAGCTAATCTCTCCTGACCAGAAGGACACGTAACTTCATGGCAGGGAGACAGCAATACTTACATTTAATCTCCTCTTTTTATATGCCTGCTGCTCTAACATATAAAAGTGGGGATACAAAATCCATTTGAAAGGAAGACTTGCTGCCTTTTTAGGGCCACAGCTTGGAGCAGAGCATCTCCATGGCCGGGCTGGTGCCACAACTGCTCGTTACTGGGGTGAGCCCAGGGTGCAGTCATGCATCCCACTCTGCCTGATCCAGCAGACAATGATGGGAACAGCAATTAACGGCACTTTTATCCCACTGGGTCATGAATCAATGGGAAACAATCCTCCCTTTCAGGGCAATGAGCTCCTTGCTGCTCCATGGTGACCAGCTGCTCCAGCCACTGTCACAACCTCCTAATCCCACTGTCACCCTCTGCTGTGTCCATGGGGGTCATTACTGGTCCTCAGAAGGTTTATTCCCTAAATATCAAGGTGGAAAATGTCACATACAACCCTTCCCTATCCAGGAATACACACGTGCATCTCCTCCTGCTCCACACAGCTCAGGTGAGGCGCTGGAGCTCATTCTTGGATCCTACTAACATCATTTTACCTGTGAATCAGTAACTCTGGGGAGGTCTTGTTTGAGGTTACAGCAGGACAGAGATGGAGCTTCAGATTTCAAAGCTCAATGAAACATAACCAGATAGATTAAAAAAAAAAAAAAAAAAAAGGTGTTTTCACCCACCAGAGCAAACCAAACCAGCTTGCCCCACACTGGAGCTGAACAACCCATGGACAGTGGCCTCATCTTCCCCAGCTTCCAGCTCTGGGACACAGATCTGACAAAACAATCTGTTTTCAGTCCCTACAGTTAAAAAGCTGCACAACCTCTCAGCCCTGGCTGGCCTGGGAGAAGGAGGTACACGCGTCTGCTTCCAGAAGAATCAATGCCAAAACCCTGGCCATGAGAAGAGCAAGTCCGAGGGTCTGGGAGACCACGGAAGCATTCAGGAAAAGCCCTCTAAGATCATCGAGTCCAATCGTTACTCTAGCACCACCAAAGCTACCCCTAAGCCGTGCCTGCACGTGCCACACCTATATGCCTCTGAGCACTTCCAGGGACAGCGATTCCACCACTTCCTTGGGCAGCCTGTGCCAAGGGCCTGACAACCCTTTCCAGGAAGGAATTTCTCTTAACACCCAAATGCAGCAGTGAGCTACCCACGGCACACATAGAAGAAGCTGAGCTCCAGCTAAACTCTTTTTGCTCTTAATTGGATCTAAAAGTACACCTACCTCTCCCTCTGCAAGAACAAACTCTGAGGGTAAAAAATATCCACGTTATATACATGGAAACACATTTCACATCCAAGAAAATTGGAAGACACCAGAGACTGTAAAACAAACCCAAGTGGGAGTTCTGCCTGCCTCAAATAGTGTTATTTTTGGTTGTTATTTTGCCTGTGTATAAAACACTATAAAGTATTTAATGACAAACACCTGTCAGTCAGTGACCTGGCCACAGGGGATTGCTGCAGGTGAAGCAGAGGAAGAGTCAGAATACGGACCAACATAAGTGGTCAAAAGGACATAGAATTGGGCCCTTCATTTCAATTACCTCACTTTTGGCTTTATGAAATAGACCTCGAGTAATTGTTGAGTTAAAGGGTAACCAAGGTTTTAAAAGATAAGACACTGCTTGAGTCAAATCAAACAAAGACCTTAAATTGAAACCATGAGTAGGAGTTTTGGTATAGAGTCACATCTGTTCTTCTGCAGGGCAAAGGCTCAACTCCAAATGCTCTGGACGGCTCCAACCAAACCTTCCCAACGCTGACACCAGTGCCAGGGCAGCCTGACTCCTTCAGCTGCAGCTTTTTAACTTAACGGCATCATTTTGCAGTAAACAAATACCATGACTTCTCCAGGTGAAGGCCCAAGTTCACTAGGATTCATTCTATGATTCACATCGCTTTTTGACTAAAATCCACGCTCCTGTAGTCATTTATTCACCATTTATTCCTGTGCGATGACCCGCAATCCGTATTTAGGGAGGACACCAAAACGAGTTTGAAGAGGAGCTTATGCCCCACTTCCTGCCCTGGGGAGGTGATGCAGGAAGAGCTGAATGCCCTCAGGGCCAGCAGCTGCTTACCCTGGAGGTTGGCGTGTCCCATATGGCCAAACCAAAGTAGTCTTCTTCCAGCAGATTGAGGTGGTCACAGACTTTTTTAAGCAGATCCTGTCCCTTGGCGTGTTTCTGCAAATAGACAAAGAAATCCTGAAGGACAGGGCTGGGTTTTGCCTGTCTTTGTTCACAGGAGAGGAAGGGAATAGGATCAAACCACACAGTGCACTATCAGTAAGCGGAAAAAAGGTCCTGAGGAGCTCCAAATCACATCTCCTGGCTGTTTCAGAGCAAGGACTCCTTACAGGAAAGGGCACCAGACATAAAAATTCCATGGAGAGGCAACAGGAACCACAGTGGGTCTCTCTCTTCCCACCAGCTCCACGTCTGAAAATCCCTCAAAGCCGGACTTCCCAACACAGCTCAATGGACACCAAGGATCTGTACAGGTTTTCCCTCCCAAGGTACATCTACAGTGCTGGTATTTCCCAGGTCTAGGCTGCCAGACAATCAGGTGTGGATCAAGAGACGAAACTGCTGCTACAACCTATTCATTTCAGGGACAACCTGACTTTTCTTAGGTTCAGAAAAAAGACAGCAGCACATAACCACAGCCCATGATTTCCATGGCCCTTCCATCAGCCTGATCTGCTGATAAAACCAGCTTCTCCCATCTGCCTCATGCGCCCAAAGCTGCTCAGCACACAGATTCCTGCCTCCAGAAATTCACTTTGAGCATTCCTATTTCCTCTTTTTCTTTCCCCCAAATCCTGCAGAAGTGAACTGGCCCAAGGAACAGATACCCTTTTAGTCCAAAAGCATGAAGGAAAACATCCCTGAGGCATAAAACTATGGCAACCAGAAGCAGCTCATTCCATTGGAGGCTTTGCTAGAAGAAAGTGCAGTTCCAGTGACGCAAAATCAGCTTCACTAACGCCTGCAGCTCTCTTGTCAGTCATCTCTGCATGGCAACTGCTCCAAGACCCCTGCCTTGTTTTATTCCTTGGCTTTATTCCAGCCTTTCAGCTGTCAGGTCCTTTGTGCACACATTGTGACTCTATAGGTAACATAATGTATGTGTTAGCCTGGGTATTCCTCAAGGAATTGGCTGGCACTGATATAGGAATGAAAAAGCTTCCAGGGCTGTCAGTCGGAAAGGATGGCTGGAAGCACTAATTCTCCTTGGATAAAGGCATTTGTGCTGCTCTTTGCCTACACCTTTGCAATTCCTTCCCAATTAAATCTTAATAAACTCTCAAAACACCAGAGCAGAATTATACTGGCGCTAAAGCCAAGGGTGCTTCTCAAGTTAAGAGGATCTCACTGACACCGTGGCCCCCCTAATCCTCTGCAGTACCCACCACGGCCCTCTGGACCTACAGAGAGACATTTCTCATGTCCTGCTCAAGTCAGGACCCCCCATCCCCCCACAGCTCTCCCTCCAACAGTGTCCATGACAGTATCCAAAGGCATCGCTGCAGCAAACTCAGGCACAAAGCCATGGCAAGCTGTCACCGGGACGGGGGGAAGAGGGTCCCTGGGGCTGCACGCAGTATCCCTGGCCAAGGGGAAGGTGATGGGGGCAGTGATGCTCTGAGCTGATCCCAGGCAGGACCAGCAGCGCCATCGTTACACAAACACTCAGCGCTGACCTACTTGCCCAGGATCACCCAAGGTGATTGTTCCCACAAGGAGCCCTGTGCCCAGATACCCTCTCCTGGCCCATTTACCAGCAGGACTGAGGGAAAACAAGCTGGTGGAAGTATGCTCCAATGGTAAGTACCAGATTATTAGTATTCCAGACAAGTACTTCGATACTAAAATAGGGATTTCTGCTCGCTTTTTATTGCCCTGACAGCACCACAGCCCTGTGAGAGAATGCACAAAATAAAGGAGAAAAAAAGCTCTCATATGAAGGGGGTTGCAGTGCTCTAAGTCAACATAATAATTTTAAATTGTTTACTGGAAATATATTCAACTACAGGCTAAACACAGTGTGTTTTTCTTTACATCCAAGCACCAGGAGCTAAGTTAACCAGCAGCCTGAGAGGTGACGGTACCTTGGGGGACTGGAAAAGCACAAATCAATTTCACTCAACCCATTTTATTCAAAGCCAAGGAGGTAAAAGTTATTTAGACAATCACAACATATCCCAAAAACCTAAACTCTAGCCTGGGATACAGATGAGAGAGATGGTGAACAGCAAGTAATATAAAGTTTGGGTTTGGTTTTTTTTAAACTTTCCCCCACCTCTACAAAGCAAGGCACCCTGGAACTGTAGAACAATAAAAAATAAAGATTCCCAGTACCCAGAGGTTTTTACAACACACTAAATAAGTTGTTATAGCTTACAGCAGGCTTGTTCTGCAGTAAAACCTGTCATGTAATTCCCTGGCAGCACATTAGGCCCCTATTAAATCGTGTTTGTGGTGATATTTCAAGAGAAGCAGAAGGGAGAGGGAAGAGAGGAGAAGCAGAACCAAACCCCCAAAGTACTTACATCCACAGAACACTCAAAAATGGTGTCATCCAGCAAAACGACTTTGCAGTACATGTTTCTGTGCCTTTTCACTGTTTTTTGGGCAGCTTTCAAATCCTTGTCTGCTTTGGTCTCCGGAGACTCTGGCTTCGGTTCTGGCTTGGCACCCTCTTCCTTTGCTTCCCCTTCTTCCCTGTCCTCGAGGTCTCTTCCTTCTGGCTCCTGGTCGTCCCTCCTCTCCTCCTGAGCAGGCTGAAACCCCCAATTTAGAGGTGTCAAACAAACAAACAAACAAACAAACAAAGCATCACATGGAACAAGCACTGCAGGGCTGGGATCTCACCCAGAATTCATTATCCCACTTTAACCTGTAATCCCGGACCTGGAGCAGCAGCTGGGGTGACCAAGAGAATGGTATTAATTTTTAAAGCTCTTCCAAGTAATTTTCAAGTTTTCATTTAATAAAGGATGTAATAAAAAAGAAGGAAGGGTTGATTAGAGAAATCAGGGCAGATTACATCATACATTCATGGTGTTAATGACAGCACCTTCTGGGTTGGGAAGGTTTTTTCCCTCCCAGGCAGGATCCCCAGTGCTCCCACTGCCACTCTGGCATAGCTGTTGTTCCAGTGCACTGGCCCTTGGCATGGCAAAGGGGAATTGTTTTAAACTGACAGAGGCTAGATGGGATATTGGGAAGAAATTCTTCCCTGTGAGGGTGAGGAGGCCCTGGCACAGGGTGCCCAGAGAAGCTCTGGCTGTCCCTGGATCCCTGGAAGTGCCCAAGGCCAGGCTGGACATTGGGGCTTGGAGCAACCTGGGACAGTGGGAGGTGTCCCTGCCCATGGCAGGGAGTGGGATGAAATGGGCTTTAAGGTCCCTTCCAACCCAAACCATTGTGGGATTTTATGTCAGCAGTGGCACTAAAAGGAGGGTCAGGGCTGCGGTTTCGTGGCCATCGGAGCTGACCGAGCAGCTCTCTGCCACCAAAAACGGAAGGCAGCCTCCACATCACCATCCCTTTGCCTATGGAAGCACTTTGCGAGCCAGTTTAATCCACTCAATAGCAGAAAGAGATGCAGTTTGGGGACGGGAGAAGGAAGGAAGCTGGGGTTTTGTTTTTCCTCTGCCACTTCAGCAGGTTAAATGAGTTCACGGCAGGCTCTGACGATGCTGGAAGGGGCTGGATGCAGCAGGAGCACAGAGCTGCAGCAGAGGAAGAGCAAAACCTTGTCTGTTCAGCCCATCACATCTCATGAAATCACACCCAGGCACAAGTGCACAGAGGTATTTAAAAACTAAATAATGTCCACAAGCTGCTGACTTCTGTTCCAGCAGAACTGGGACAATCGGGAGCAGGGAATCAGTCAAAGCTCCTAATGCCCGTCGGTCAGCATTTATCAAACTGCAGCACCTCGCAAATGCTTTCGCAGCAGAAATATCTGCCGAGTGTCACAGTTCAGAAAGCCACTGACAGTGATCTAAAATAAGAACTGAAAAAAAAAAGGCACAAACGCTTCGTCTGAAATGAACGGCCCATGAAGGAAGGCTGGGGTGCAAATTCACATGGGCTCAGGAGCAGCAAATCAGAGATAAATAGAGAAAGAAATCACGCATTAAAAAACCCAGAATGGCTTGGGTTGGAAGGGACCTTAAAGCCTCCTCTCACCTTCCACTAGACCATGTTGCTCCAACCTGGTCTTAAACACTTCCAAGAATGAGTTCCTCTTGAAAATACAATTTCTGGGCTGAAATTGCATGAAAATCTCCACCTCTTCCCCATCCTGCTAATCCCAACCCTCGGTCAGAGGTACAAAACATGAGCAGAGATCATCCCATGGTCTTCACAGGCTCAGAAATTTGGGAAAAGAAAGGAAAAGCTGTTACCTACTACCATCTCTACAACTTTGTAATTCTAAGGAGGTGGATTTACAACTATTGCCTACTGGAAACGCTTGAATTTGTAAAGCACTGCTCCAAAATTGAACATTTGTGGGTAGCAGGACCCACTCTGAACTTAAGGCAGTGGGTAAGAAATCCAGATTTCACCCTGTCTGGCTCCAGCAATACACACAGGTTGGTTGGGTTGTAAGAAATTCCCAGCTGAGGAGAAGGAATACTCACCTTTTTCCACTCCAGGCTCAAGTAACAGCAGAGCTGTAGCTACCCAAGGAGGAAGAGAGGGCACCCAGCACCCCCAAATCAATAACCAGCCACAGCTCAGTGAATGTTCCCTGGGGGTGTATCTGCCTCAATTTCTACTTTCAATTTTTAAACTTTAAATTTTGCATGAAAAATAACCCTGGCTGGAAAGAGCAGACACCAGACAGGGCCCAGGAGCTGGGCTCAGCCCACGTGCCATGCAGAAATCCCTGTCTACATGATGCATAAGCAGAAAATATTTATATTTGGCAGGCTCAGCACTAGCCCGGACCAAGCAGATGACCAAGTCCTAAAATGCCGCGCTTGCGCTCCTTGAAGCTGAAGAAACCCTTTCCCAAATCCACGTCCTCTTGCAATCTCCACCTTGGGCTCCTGACCTGGCTTGATCCTGCTCACACCAAGGACATCCTGACGATCCACCCTGGCTTTGAACCCAATGAATGTGAACCCTCCGTGCTCTGAGGTGACATCCCAAGCCTCAGCAGAGCAACGATTCAGCATGGGGCATTGTAAATTATGCCGTGGAGTGTGAGCCCAATTCCCGGAACAGGTACTTTGCAGGGATGCAAGAGTGGGAAGTACACAATGAAACACAGTGAGCTGGCAAGAGCCTTTTGGCATCTCATGACCTTTTCCGGTCAAGCTCACCAGCCTGGGATATGAAGTTTTTATAGTTTTGGCTACAAAGACACATTTTAAAGCAGCAAGGAGCACATCCCATGGAATGGGGTGTTTTACCTGCGTTTCCGCACTGCTCAAGGAATGGAGATCCAGTGACGGGTCAGTTTTGAGCTCGGGCTCAGGAGCTGCAATTGGGGCTTTCACCAGGATGTCTTCATCAGGGCTGGCTCCTAATCCCGCATCTTTCTGGTCACCTCCTGCCTCTTTAGGAGCATCAGTGTCTTTGTCCTCTTCGGACACCTGAGACTTGGGCCTCCTGAGGAAGGAGGAGAAGAGGCGGGAGAGACCCCGGCCCTCGGAGGTGCGACGCTCCTTCTTGCTCTGCTCCTCGTGCGTGGGGGTGTCTCCGTTGGAGGCCTTCTGCCTCTGGGGCTGCCTCTCCGGCGTTGGCTGAGCCCCTTCCTCCAGGGAAGCCTCTTGCTTCTGCGTTTCAGCAGCTCCTTCCTCCTCCTTGGCTTGCTGCTGCTCCGAGTTGTCAGCGTCGGCCGCTGGGCTCTTTTCTGTTGTCATGATGATGCTGTATGAGAGGAACAGAAGGGCTCAATCAAGAGGTTTCCAATACCCACGTCTGACTGAGCTACTCAAACCAGCCACGAGCACAGACACGCCATGTTCACCAGTCACACCACCCTGTCACAGAACCAGAGTGGAAGGGACCCACAGGGACCATCCAGTCCAGCTCTGAAGTGAACAGCCTGCAGGGGGATGAAACGCTGGCTGGCCCCAGCCTACAAAGTCAGCAAGAGCAAAGTCATTCCTTTTGCTACAGTTTGCTTTGAAGATAGTCTTTAAGGTCCCATCCAACCTAAACCATTCTGGGATTCTATGATCTAAACACACCAAACCACACTGCTGGGGACAGGACCCCTCAGTGCCGAGCAACTGCACTGTTCTGCACAAGACAAATCCAGTGGAGCCGAGCAGGCTTTGGGATTCATGGGATATTTGCACTGCACACTGGAAAAATGTCAAATGAAAAGGTTTCCAAACAACATCCATAATGGAGAGCAGATTTCCTCAGAGCTTGTGCTATTAAGCTGATGCAATGTTTATTTCAACTTTAGCCTGGGCTGTTGACACAAAAAGATGGAAATCACATGAGAAGAATATCTATTTAAGGTATAAAGAGGACCCAAAATAATCATGCTTTAGAGGGGATAGAACTAATCTTTGCACACCGCATCACATGTATCTGCAGCAATAAATTGCCACTGCTTACACTGAGCAAATAGCATATAATCCAATATGCCTCAATCCCCCAGCCCGAGCCTCGGTGTATAAACATTTGCTCAAAATACACACTTAAAATTAAGAAACATTCCAAGATGTCATCCTCCTACGTATTATTGCATTCATCAACTTTAATTTAACTCATCCTGACTGCTAAAAGAACCAGAGTGCTTGAAGGAGAAAAGCCCTCCCAGCTCTCCAAAGGACTTTCCCCTTGCGTTTAATGCAAACATTTCATGTTATTTCTAATGCTGTGGTTAAACCAGCACAGCATCACAGACCTTCCCTGAATTTGTTTCTGCAGTAATGCAAATTTCCTGAGGTTACAAGGTCTGGTTTGGGGTTTTGGTTGTTTTTTTCACTCGGACTCAGCCCCACCAGCCAGCCTCGGGGACGAGCTGCAGGGCTCATTTTAGCGTGGTCTCCTGCAGAAGCGGAAGACAGAATTAACACTCCACTGACCATCTCCCCTCAGTCAGCTGCTCTGGGTATTTCCAAACCCAGTGGAGTGGCACTGAAACAGCAGCTTCCAACCTGCACTGAGGAAACAGGCACCCAAGCAGAGAACCTGCATCATGGGCACCCGATGGACCAGGGATGCTACAAGGCAAATAGAGTGCCCAAACCCAGATGTGCCCAGATGTGTCTGTGATCAGTTTGCAGATGGCAGCATACACGTGACTTGTCCTTGCAGCTCTTGCTTCCGCTCCCCTTCCTCCTGCAATCCCTTGCCACAGATGCTGCTGGCCCCGTTAGCAACCCACGGCTCCTACTGCAGAGAACCCCAGCCACCACACAGCCAATTTCTGCTCTCATCAGCTCTCCAAGAACTCCTGGAGACGCCACAAGGCAGTGGAGAGGGCAAGGACTCTGTTCAGCCAAACATCCATCACCCCGAACCCACTATGCCAATGCTCAGGGCAAAGCTCCCAATGCCCCGGCACGCACGGAATGGAAGGGATGCTCTGCAAGCCTGTCCCACCACAATCACACACCGACAGCCAGCTCCCTCTGGCACCAGCTGTTGGAGCAGCCTGCTTTGTAGTTGCTTCCCACTGTGTTTGTTTTGAATAAATACATTTGTAGGAATCGTTATCAAAACACACAACGTTGGACGCGTTGCTCTTCAAACCAAAAAGGCAGAACCAAGGCTTTGGAGATGACGTCGGTGGGGAGGGCACAGCTGAGGAGCAGCTCTTATCGGCCACAGGAAGCCCCAGGGACAGTCCACAAAGGAACATTTCCTCTGGATGTACTTTTCTCTCTTTAAACACCAACAATTTGGAACAAGATTTGTTGACTTGTTTACATTTCAAAGCCACAGTCACGGACCTTTCCCGGCGCAGGAAGGTGGGTCTGGCTGGCGATGAGCAAACATCTCCTTGTCTTTCCTCCATCCCCCGAGAACCTCGCTGCAGCTCAGCCAGATCCCCTCGGCAGCGCCGGGGATGCGGAGATGGGCACGTAGGAGCCCTTCCTTTCCCAATAAACATTTCATAGCTGCCAGCACCAATAACTCACTGGGTACAGCAAACATCTTGCTGCGAGACCTGAGTGCGCTGCTCCAACGCGTGGGCTCCCGGTCGGCTCCCTCCCTTGGAAGTTTTATGCTCAGAAATGGTTTTCCCTACATTCATCATCAAAAGCAAAGAGATTTGTAAGTAAGTAACATAAGTGAGAGGTTGCCCGTGGCAAGGGGGTGGAACGAGATGGCCTTTAAACCTTCCAACGCAAGCCAATCTGTGATTCTGTGATTATACGAGGAAGAAAAGGACCTTTCCTGCAAGGAGACGGGTGCCAAGTGGTGTTTTGTTTCCAACCCAGCCCACAGCAGAGCAGACACAAAGAAAGAGCGAGGTTCCCGCTCCACTGCTCTTCAACCCATCCCTCGGAGAAAGCACTGCCCACAGCCAAACCACAAGCAGGTTTTTATTTAAATTAAATTTTTCTTCCCTTGCTATTCCACAAGGCAATTCTGCTGAGACTGCAGGTGCCTCGGGAGCTCCCTGGATGCTGGAGGAAGATGCTCTGCTATTGTAGGAGCACTCAAGCAGTGCTGCTCACCTCCTGCTCTGAGCTGCCACATTGTAAATACTTCATTTGGCGGGGCTTCCTTTGGTAGAGGCTGAAGGTTTGATGTCAGACAGCCTGTAAAAGGCAGGCTCTTCCCAAGTCTGGAGTGGAGAAAGTGTTCAACACTATGGAAATAAGCAAGCTACAACAAAACTCAGATATGATCCCAGAGAGAGATTTTGGAGCAACAATCTCATCAGAAAAGAGTACAAATATGTATTTATATCTAAGCATTTTTAAGCTGAAGAACATCCTCCAGATAAGAAGGCTTTGGCAACAGGAAGCAACCTGAAGAGAAGGGAGTTAAGTATTTCCAGAGCAGAAAACAGGCTTTGCCCTGCTGAGGACACCTGCACCATGGGCCAACCTCCCACCGGCAACATCCCCCTTCATCTGAACCCGGGGGGAGGACCTGGACCTCCTCAGGGATGTCGGTGCTTTGGTGATGAAGAGGGAGCTCCACAGATCTTCTCTCAAAAGGCATTGGCAACTCTGAACACCAAATGTCGAAGCAAACCAGTGCATGGGCACCTCCTGAACCTGCTGTACCTGTGAAGACCCTCCAGCCCCCCAGTACCCGAGCCCCCCAACCTCAGTGCTTATCCTTCTCTCTGGCCAAGGGCACAGCTGTAGGGAACGCACATCTCCGTGGGCTTGGTGTCATTCATACATACTCATCCCTCTTTCCTGCATCAAAATCCTTGGAACAAAACAGACTTAAAAGGAGCGCAAGTGTTCATTGCCAGCCCTGCTCCCAACATATATAGTTCGATCACAAAATCATGGAATGCTTTGGGTTGAAGGGACCTTAAACTCATCTCATTCCAACACCTTGGCATTGGCAGGGACACCTTCCATTATCCCAGGTTGCTCCAAGCCCCATCCAGCCTGCACTAATTATCTGGTGAGCAGATGACGGCTAAACTCAGTTTTACTCCCACACAGCTCCATGGGTTCTGCTCTTGCAGACATCAAAAGACAACCCCAATCCAAGCCAAACCATCCCCATTTTCCAGCCTGCACAGAAGCACAGAGATTTATCTAAAAGGTTTAAGAGTAGCTCAACACACCACAACAGCTCCCTGTTGAGAAAGCCTTCAATCCTCAAGAGAAAGCCAAATCCCTTCCTTATGGCACCCGTGCTCTGGAAGGTTCTCATTAAGCGATGGCACCTGAGCTCCCTGGAAATGACAGTGCTGCTCATTTGGGCTGTTCCATGACAAGTTACAGAGGCTCAAAGAAACGGGAATGTTTAGATATGTGTCTGTCACCCTCTCCTACCTGTCAGCCTACTTCAGTCGCTCTTATTCAGGCACACAGTAAGTTTAGCGATAATAAATTGAACCTATGCTGAAGGAAAGAGGGTTAATTAGAAATCAGGAAGAAATTCCTGCCTGTGAGGTTGGGGAGGCCCTGGCACAGGGTGCCCAGAGAAGCTCTGGCTGCCCCTGGATCCCTGGAAGTGTCCAAGGCCAGGCTGGATAGGGCTTGGAGCAACTTGGGACAATGGAAGGTGTCCCTACCCATGGCAGGGGGTGGGATGACACGGGCTTTAAGGTTCCTTCCAACTCAAACCAGTCTGTGATTCTGTAAAAAATCTAACTTATCCTTGTTTCCAAGCCTGGAAAAATTATTTATGGCTCATGTCATAACTTACTTAATTCCCAGTGGCTTAGTCTTTCAGAGAGAGAAGAAAAAGGACTGTCCACGGGGAAGGTTCAGTTCTTGGAAACACAAACTGTCTCGCGGAGATGCCCAACACCTGATAACAAGTGGGACAAACTGTCTTGACCTTCCTATGCAAAAATGTGTGGCTTCACTGAACGCTGCTGCTCCAGCAAGAGCTGGAGACAATGATAAGACAGAAATTTCTGCTAAAAATAGGCAAAAATCAAATAGTTTCAGCAACAGTGTGGTGAGTTTTTTTTAAACGCGTTCCTTCCCATTTCATAATGTGTGTGAAAAGCACATAATTCACCAGGGAAACTACACAGAACGCTGCTCAAAATAGAGAGCACAGCCTGAAAATTCAGTTTTGTCAAGACCTGGTGCACGTGCAACAAACCTGTGGGTGAGAGAGGAGGAAACTGCAGCTGCCACCAGCACGACTCGCTCCACGTGTGTGTTACGTGTCCTCCATGTGATTTTTACTACAGTAAAGAAAACATTAGGCAGAGCTTGGAGCAACCTCATCTAGTGGAAGGTGTCCCTGGCCATGGCAGGGGGGTGGAATGTGATGGACTTTAAGGTCTCTGCCAACCCAAACCAGTCTGGGATTCTATGACCATAGCAGAGAGCTGTTTGCTCTCTGTTGGGGGTTTCAAACCAAGTAAGATATTCAAATGCAATAAAATAAGCCTCTCAACAAAAATATAAACAACTTCAAAATACTCTAAAGACTCAGAACCTTTCAGAATTTATTTAATACCTTTTATTAGAGGAATAATTAGTGCTGACACTTTATAACCCCTCTTAGAATTAACGTGCCTCATCTTTCGGTGCTGGTACTTTGGATCCTGAACAAAAAGGATGCTGCCACTCAGCCTGACCCAGAGGGTAACAGGAGACTTCAGGAGCCTCATTCAACGGGGGAAAAATAAACCACCCAACACAACACAGATGGCACATTACAACTGCCCGGATTTAATTCTCACCAGACCAGCCCTGGTAATCTACTGCATGTCAGCAGCACCATGCCCCTCTCCCATCTCCTGCTATCGTACAGCTTTCCTATTTAAATGAGGGCAAAAATAGTAGCTCACCATCTGCTGAAAGCAAATCATTTATGTCAAATTGAAGACTGGGCTTATAAAATGACCTGACTAAATGGAGCAGTAAGTGCATTACAACCGAAGGGAGCTGAGAGCTCCTCCTCCGTATCCTCAAAAATCCTCCTGGATGCTACAGAATTCCTTACATGGAAATTCACGGGCTTTGCTCATTGGTGAAGTGCTGAAATTTAAATGAAAACATGTACTTGTCACTGGGGCCTTGTCTACAGCGATGGGTTTGGAAAGGCTGCCCGTGTGGGACCTCTCTGGAAAACTCACTTGAACTTGGAGCAGTTGGTCCCAGAACAGACACGGAGAAGGCACGTGCACCAGGCTGCCAGCAAAATCAAGCTGCTCATAGACTATCCCTCCTCCCATTGCAACGCGGTAGGTGGCTAAAAAGACTGAGAAAAGCAGCAGTTTAACACAAGTGTTGTTTCCTGTTCAGCAGTGAGCAGTAACTCTTGGGCCTCCCTTCCCCTCTGCAGCGGAGGCCAGAGCACAAACAACATGGTTTGATCTCAAGCACACAGTGCCTGACGGGGCTTCTCCTGAAGAAGAAACAAGTCTCCAAACCCGCCTGGAGGACGCCGGGGCTCAGCCTGGCAGGCAGCAGTCGCTCCAAAACCCTCCTTTGCTGAAGGAGCCGGTATCTGCCCGACCCGGCGGAGGGAGGGAGGGATCCATCCAAGCCCATCCCCACCCTACGAGCAGCTCGGCCCCTGCGTGGTGCAGATAACATCCTGGGGCTGCTCCCTCCGCCAGCCTCCCTTGGAAACGGGGAGCGCGGGCACCCGGCAGGCGCCAGAAATCTGTGCAAAGAAAAGCAGCAGGAACGGTGCTTACAAAAGCACCACGACCGAGCCGTTCCATCACAGGGAGGCGATGGCAAGGACAGGCTCCGTCCCAGCAGGTCACTCCATCACAGCCACTCCCGACGCCGCACCGAAGGAATACCTGGGGTGGCGATGACAGCACAGCAGAGATGACAATGCCACCGCTGCGTGTGACGATGGCTCTCCCTGCAGCAGCGCTCCACTTGCTAAAGCAACAGTTCAACAGAAATAAGCAATAGATCTCCATCAGCTGAACAGGAGGATTTTTTCCATGAATTATTCATAAGGTTTTTTTTTTCCTGCCTGAACACAGATGTGTTTACTTACACTGTGCCTCATTTACACTCAAGGTTTAACGTAACAGGGCTCATATTCTTTCCTTACAGTTTCCCAACAACGGGGGTAAAGCACTTTTTGCTTTTGTTGTTCTCCCTTTGGTTGCTTCCAAACCAAAGCTATAATTAGAAGCCCAGAGGGCCCTGCACGCTCCTTTGATAAAGAGCTGCCTGCTGGATAAATACCACCCCTGCACACACATACACACACACAGAGGCGCAGAGGCACCTGCCAGGATGAACCGCTGCTGCGCCAAGAGCCAGAAGGATGTTTGATGCTAAAACCTCTTAACAGGCTCCATCACCGACTGCCCCGGCTCACAGACATGGGCTGTTCCTCCCCTGCGTGCCAGGGAAATCACACCGAAGTGCTTCATTTGTTACTGCATGGCTGTAATGCAATTTGCATTCACCCAAGTGCCTCAAATACATTTGCCGCACCCTGGTACAACACCCCAAATTCATTAAAAATAACCATAATCGCACAGTTATTCGGATGTTATTAGTGCACAAGAAATGCACAATATTTGAACTATCTGAGGGAGCCACTTACAGGAAGGGCTGGGAGAACAAGCGCTAGGCTTGTTCTCCGCCGAGCCCTGATGAAAGCTGGCTGAAAAAGCTGGATGAAAACGTCCTCAACCCTGGCTTTAAGCTGGGCTTATTGCTTCAAAATTGCCATCAAATATCACAGAATCCTAGCATGGTTTGGGTGGGAAGGGACCTGAAAGCTCATCTCATTACACCCCCTGCCAGGGAGACCTGCCACTATCCCAGGGTGCTCCAAGCCCCGTCCAACCTGGCCTTGGACACTTCCAGGGATCCAGGGGCAGCCACAGCTTCTCTGGGCAACCTGTGCCAGGGCCTCATCACCCTCGCAGGGAAGAATTTCTCCCCAATATCCCACCTAATCATGCCCTCTGTCAGTTTGAGGTCATTCCTCTTTGTTGTCTCACTATCTGCCTGTGCAAAAAAGTCACTCTCCCTCCTTTTTATAAGCCCCTTTAGGCACTGGAAAGGGTTCTAAGGTCTCTAAAGGTAACTAAAGGTAACTAAAATTACCTTTACAGTAATTATCAGCCCGAACATTGCACTTTTAAAGATTAATGACCCTTACCTAGGAGTACAGGAAGGCACTGGCCAGCTGCAGATTATCTACCAAATTCCTCAATTCTTGGTTTTCTGGCCAAGCCCCAGTCACTTACACCTGCAGAGCAACACAGGGGACGGAGAAGCTGAAGATCTCCTCAGCATCCACCAGCACGAATGAGCCAGATCCAGCACAGCCACGGCTGCCGGCTCTGGAGACACAACTGGGACAGCAGCAGCTCCGAGGAGCCCGGGGGAAGGAGTCAGCGAGCAGGGGGTTGTGAAGCCGAGTTTCGCTGGGTGGGTACGAACAGCGCAGGTATCAGCGCGCGGCAGCCTGCGCTGCTCCTGAGCTGGGGGAAGGCTTTCTTTCAGGAAGGACCACCCTTTTCTGAAGTCTCCTCTTCTTTCAGGGCTCAGCATCCCATGCAACAGCACAGAGAAGGAGAAGAAATCCATTCCCACCACAAACCTCGAGCTGTAAACTCCCAGTATCACAGAAAGAACCCAACCTTCAACTATTTGAAAACTCACAAGACCAGGCAGCTTGGTTTTAGAGCCCACTAAGAGCTAATTGAGGCCCCCCAACAAAAGCAGCAGAGCCCACTCCAAGCTGGCTGCAGCTCCCCAAGGCACACAGCAATGGGGAATGCAAACCGGGATGCTGCTGACCTTGACTGGGAACAGCAAAGCATCTTCTGTGGGCACTTTGCACAGGACGGAGGTGGGGAGACACCTCCTCCAGAAAGCTCCCCTCTTTTTTTTCCTCCCTTTTTTTTAAAATATTGCAGGTGATGGTTAATGCTAAACTCCGCACCACTCCCGGAAAAAAAACCTCATGGGGATGATCCTACTGCATATCTGCAGGCTCCTGTCTATGCCCAAGGAGAGCAGGCAAACATCCAAAACCTGGGTGTAACTATGTTCCCAACAGACCTGGTCCACAGGCAAGACAGAAAACCAGTGACTCAGCTGTTCTCCTAAACTCTCGGAGCAGGAGTCAGAAGCTGTTTGTAAAGCCTCAAGGTACTGACTCCATTTGATTGGGACAAACTCCAGTGCCACCAGGGCCCCAGAAGGATGCTGCCCCAATGAATGCAGCACCAGAAGAACACTGAATGTCTCAGGAACCTGCTCAGACACTTCACACCACCTCCACAGGGATGGTTTTCTTCCCATCTTTCTTGCTTGTGATGCTCGGTGACCACAAAGTCACCTTTGACCCTGGGTGGCTCCACAAGCTGAGTAGCAAAGGAGAGGATGGTTCCTGGAGAATCAAGGCAGGTTTTGCAATGCCTCCCACACAGAGGATGTTCTCCAGAATCCCTCCAGGGATCCTGCACCACAGGGCAGGTGACACCCGCCCGGAGTAAAAAAAGCAATGGGATATCAGTGCTTGGATTAGTGAGACATCCTCACTGATGGCAGTCCCCATCCCATAACAAAGTCATTCTCCTCTTAGCAAGGCTAGGGAGAAGCCCTTGGTGAGCACAGCTTCCTGGTATTTCCATTGCACAATGTTCTTTGTCCCCTATTTGGCACAATTTGGCCTGTTTCGTGCATGCAAAAAGTACCTCGGGGATGCCTGAAGGTTCTGTCCTCACACACATCTCGCTTCTGCTTCTCCACAACAAGATCCCCCAGCACCATTCTGAACAGCCAAAGAGCTGGGGATGGGTACCCAGATGGCGGGAGACGCCAGGACACCAAACTAACACGGGGTGACACAACTGTCACCTTTCCGAGGCTGCGCCCCAGCGCGGCTGGCAGGGATGAAAATCCTCCCATCCCCACCAGGAACAGGAGCTAAACAGAAGGGGAGTGTGAAGCAGCAATTAAATATCATCGTGTGCAGTCAGCAGTCAGTTATGGGCACATAGCAGAGCAGCTCAGTCCTGTCACCTCCCAGAGCTGCTCCTTTCGTGAGCCAACAGACTGCAGCAGAACCCCTCCCACCCCCCCAAGACTCGGCCTCCAGCCGTTTCCACCAGTCTGTTTTTTCCATCCAGCAGTGAAATCAGGCAGCTTTAGTTTTTAATCCCCTTAATTAGGGGTGTGCAGCAGTCTTCATTCCTTAATTACATCCATTGACACATCTGATGCAACACATTTACAAACAACCATTTTCACTGGAGATGGCTTTGAATCAAAATTGCTGTTGAATTCCCCCACTGGCTGTGCTGTGTCACCAATGGGGAGAAGACACGACGTGGTGTTCTGGATGCTTTAACAAGACACACAGCTTGGAAATGCTATTTTCATTAAATAATCTCCTGTTTCTTTGGCACGATTCAGGTGACTCCAGAGCAGAGAAACCGCTGGCAGTCTGAGGCAGCAGAGTGGGAGCGCAGCTCTCGGAAGTTTACAGCAAAAAAGTGACCATTTCAGGCAATCCTCTCTATACTGACCCACAGGATGGAGGGATGGCATTTCAGTGCCTATCCCGAGGATTTTGGTCCCTCACCATTCACTAGCTCAGTTAAAGGCAGACAATGGGATGCTCCATTTCAGCTGCTCAGCTGCCAGGAACCCCTTTGATCCTCTAGGAAAGCAAACGCCCAGTGAGCACTTTATCACCCCCACTTCTGCTGCAGAACCAAAATAATGACGTTGACACCTTCTGCCTGCCCACGGAGCCATGGCAGTGTTATCCCACAGGGAGCCTGAGCTCACTCCTGCTTTGAATTACTGCCCCAGATCCCATCCTGATGCACTAATGGCTCACCAGGACACAGCAGCTGAGCTCCAGCCCGCAGCCTGGCCTATAAGCAGTAGGAAATAGTGAACAGGATATTAAACACCATCTTGGGGGGAAGGGAGAGCATTGATTTAAAGAATGGGATGGAAGATAAGATGGTATTGCGAGGGTTTTTTCACCACTGGAGACCCAAGGATCCATGTTGGTCCCCGCAGCACCCTCTGCTCAGCTCCGGCATCAGCTCAGGGTCGCTGCAATTATTTGCATGGAGGAAATGTACACAAACATCGTTTTTTTCAGACTACAGAAAGGAAAAGGAAGTTGTGTTCACCCTCAGTACTGCAGGGAGGAGTCAGAAATACACTTTGCACCCACATTCAGGGGCTGTTTGCTCATATTTTCGGTTGCCGCCCTCCTTTCTGCCCTGGATGGGTTGGTGTGGGAGGCTGTTGTGGGTTGTGATTTCACTGAACAAACACCAGCACGGCCACGTTCCACCGGCTCTCGAGAGGTGTTTTCTACCACTCCAACACCCACCTTTGCCACCCAGCACACCACAGCAGGGTTAGTGCTGAGTATCACACTGGTGCTCCTGGATGGCCCTTGTGTTTCTGAACAAAGCAGTGCCTTCCCCTCCAGCCATACTTAATCCCGCTGATCCAAACACTGCTCCACCCAGGAGCTCCACGGACAACACGCACTGAAAGGATCTCTCCTACCCTCCTGGCTGGCTGCAGCAGACCTGCTCTTTCTTCCACCACCCCGATTCCCTCCAACCTTCTCCCTTCCAGGGGCTGCCCAGGACTCCCTTCCCACCCACTCACACCTTTCTCCCCAGTCATCTCCCTGCCTTACACACCACACTGGTGGAAGTTTAACGTCCCTGAGGGCATTAAAGGAAGCTTGGGCATGAAGTCAGGTGAGCGTGTGCACTGGAGAAACTGGGGCAGCACTTGGAAGTTGTAAACCAGCTTTCTCCACTCCCACCGGTGCCAGTGCAACCTGCCATGGCACAGCCAGGACACTGCTGGCCACCAACCAGCTGAGAAGACAACAGTAAACAGCTTCCAACTGTTTTAACATTGCAACATTTGAAAATAAATGAAGAGCCAATAAAGACAAAATATTTCCTTTAGTAGGGATAAAGCATATGCAGAAAACAGCAGCTGGTTTAAATATCTCCCTATTAAAATAAATTGTACCTGGAACTAGTGGTGCTTTCTGGATAAGCTACTGGCCTTATGTACACCATTTAGCATCCCATTGATACTTATTTTATGAGTTAGGTCCCAAAATAATCCTTATTCTATTCAAAGTGTGTGCTTGTGTGTATACACACAAACCCCCGACAATATAATGGTGGTAGGAACAACCACGTGGTTTTTTGGAGAAGCTTTGCTTATTTTTCCCTTTTTCATATTTAAATCCCAGTTGTGCAATTGCTTCATGCATAGCTAAAGCCTCATTGAGCCCAAGAGTGCTTCATCCAGCTGAAAGCTCCACAGACTCACAGGGACTCAGCGTGGCTCGGGTATTTATCAAGTACCAAAAGCAACAGCAAATTAAGAATAAACCGTATTATTCTCAGTATTTTTGACCCAAAATCAACTGGTCTTGCCCAGTACTGAGGACTAAATGGAGAGCCCCAGCTAAAATTATGCTGCTAAAGGGCTGCGAGTCCCACAGTCGCAATTCCAGACAAGTGAGCCACTCTTTTCACCGTGCTGCTGACAGCAGGAGCCACACAACAATATTGCTGAAATCCACATTCATGCAGCACAAGGGAATAAAATGCCACACAAATCCTCTTTTCTGCAGGCTCTGGTGATATCATTGTTCGGGTTAAAACTGCCATGAGAAGACCCTTCAAACGAGGCCAGGGTGAAAGAGTGGAGAGAGCAAAAAGCATCGGTGAGCTCACCCAGGCACCCCAGCCAGGCAGCTCCTGCCAAACCCGCTCTTTGCTCCTCCAATAAATATATTCTTAAACCACCTCCTTTGCACTTCCTTCAGGTTCTCTTTCTATACACACAATCTGAAGGTAAATAGTCGCCTGTTCCTCTCTAAGATGAAAATAATGAACATACAAACAAGGTCTGAGCGGGCTGAGCTAGCTCCGAGGCACCTCCTCACCGGTGTAAGCTGAGAGCAGCGCAATACAGAAAATAAAAGTAGAGAAATGCCTCACCAGCTGTAGAAAGTGGGAGCCCTCACAGTGACAAGAAGTGTGGTTCAACAGTAAAAGGCAAAAACAAGACAGAAACAAATGCAATGAGCCAGTCTCTGCTTAGGACATCGGTGCACAGCCTGACCTCACTCCAGCGCCCCAGCTAAACAAGCTGCAAAAACTCTTTAGAAGTGAACTACAACTCCACAACAAGAATATTTCATTCTCTTATTCCTAAGCATGGGAGATGTTTAAAAAATATCTGCCTTACCGGGCTGTGTCCCCTGTTCAGCACCTGGGGAAGGAGAAGAGGACCTGCCCTGCCCTGCCCCGTAGGCTTCGGCTCGCTGCCTTGGCTTTGAAGCGCCTGCGTTGAGCACGGACCTCACTGGCGTCACTGCCATGTGGATTTGCCGTTTCCCAGGCATTTTACCTGCTGACATTATGACTGCAAGCCTGTTTGTTTTATTTAACCGTGCTCCTACTCTTAAGCTACCATCCAATTACTGCTCCCAATTACTCGGTGCTCAAGAGCTGACATTAATTACAGAGTACCCTGCATATGAGGCTGCTGCCAGCTGAACTGCACGGAGCTGGAGCATCCAGGACCAGTCTCTCCTGTGGGAGAAGAAACAGAGATTCCTCCTCTCCGTGGTGGATTAACAGCCCTGAGCATGAAGGGCAGGTTTGGTGAAACAGTGGACGAGCATCGTAGCCTCAATGCCCAGATCTCAGCAGCCCTTTGGATTCCCCACGTATCCACAGCAATAAATATCTGTTTTTTCCTATGGGATTCAACAAAACACAGCACCAGTTCAAGCCTGGGGATGTTAACCCAGAAATCTCCGGGATTAAGGGCACACACCAGCAACAGCAGCCAGTGCTGTATAAATGCCCATGACTTTTAAGCGCCTTTGGCAAAGCACTCAAAACCAGGAGGATGAAGACCCCAAACTCCTCAAACTGTATGGGAGAAATGCCTGAATCCCGTGGCCCTTCAAGCACAGGTCACTTTATACCAAGAACTGAGCTGTTCAGGAATTAACAACAGACCTGTGAGGTTAAGACCCAAAACAACTCCCTGTGCAGAGCCCAGGGACACAGGAGCACAGCGGGAGCCTTCGGGAAGGGCATGGAACGCCCGTTTGCCCTCACACAGTGGCCTCTGCAGACAGGAGTGTAACAAGTTATTTTGCAACTCACATTGCTCAGATTTAATAAACCCCCTAGTGCAAGACATCCTCTATTGGATTTGGAGAAAGATCCTGTAAACTTTGGCCTCTTTTTTTCCTTTCTACAAATAGATCTCCATTGCACAACGCACCGATGCAGCGCCACTTGCGTGAAACAGCGACGTGCCAGAAGGAAACAGCACTTCACTCATTTTTTAATTGAATGTTAGGGTTTTTTTTTCTCAAAATGTGTTTCTCTTTGCATGGTGCAGTGCACTTTCAAAGTGTTTCACCGACAGCACTGCAGAACTCAGTCTTGACAGCAGCAGGGAAGATCAGTGTTAGACTTCTAAATACAGGAGGAAAAATAAAAAGGTGAATAACTCTTCTCTGTGCTTCACTTGTGCTCCCAGACCTTGCCAAACACAAGGTTTTGAGAAAAATCCATCTTGTAGCACTGGAGCGGGGAACACCACGGTGGCTTGAACTGCTCACACCAGGCACATGCCTGCACGGGGACACAGGGAACACATCCCACATCCGGGACAGCATCGGTCGAGTGCTGTGCAGCAGCAGAACATGCTTCTATAACCCACAATATATTTCATATTAAGAGCAGCAATTAAATCAATTAGTGGTCACCCAGCGAGTTGCTACTTTACAGAAGTTCATTTTAAGCAGCAAAACCAACTTCCAGCATGGTTTAAAATAAGAAGTGCTACACAAGCATACACATGCTCACGCCATTGGGAAATCAGGAATGGCTGCATAGGCTTCTGCTGCAGGTGGCTTATACCAAACACTTCATTAGTACCAGATGGGTGGATCTCAGATTCCCAATGAAACACACACATCCCCATTTACAGTGATTCAACCCAAAAAAGCCAGTCCTCCAACTAAAATGCAAGTGCCACATCCATTTTTCTCCGCAGTGAGTGCAGATCACATATATGATCACCGCAAAATCCAGAAGGGACTGTGCTGGGTACCCACACTGGCTAATTACTTGTGTGACAAATTATCAACTTAAAAATCAAATATCTGCACTGCTCCAAGCTGAATTTCTTCCCAATTTGCATTTTTTTCCAATATGCATTTTTAAAAAAATATAATTCACTGCTTGGAGCAGCAAAGACACTTTTTTTTTAAACACAGCAACAAAATTTCAAGCCTATTTCCCAAAGCACCATCAAAGAGCTCATCACTGCCAATACCAAGAGGTCTGGATCTTTTTGTGTCTGGGAATCAACCCTTAAGTTTTCGCAAAGCCTGTTCTCTTGTTTTCAAGAAACTTGCCCCATCCTGAGCTCTAGTGACTCATCCCCAGACGTCTCTGACTTGCAGCACCTGAACTGACTGCACCCATGAAACACCCTGTGACTAGGCAAAACCACAGTCCATGGGTGGGAAGGCAACGCAAGGAGATTAACTCGGAAAAACAGACAAAAACTGCACGTTCCCCAGTCGCTGTTTCTTGTGGAGATGTGGAACGGAGCAACTGCTGGGCTTGGCTGACATGGGGGTGTTGAGACGATGCTCAGTGTCGTGGGGCGCAGCCGGCTGCGTGTCTGCCCTGTTTTCCTAAATCCCAAATGCTCTTGCTCCAATAGCAAAGCTCTGACAGTGCTTTACAACAGAGAGGTTTGTGTTTTTCTCTCTCCACTTGTTTTTTGTTTTAAAGAAATGTCTCAAAATATTTTCTCAGGGAGTGTTTCTGCTGAAGGGAATTGGGGAAAAACACAAGCAGACACTTGAGGTAGACAGGAACCACCCACTCACAAACCTCCTGTTTCAGAGGTGCACAGCTGCAGCTCCAGTTGATGTTCTCCCCCCACCGTCCCCCCCCCCAGTCTAGAAAATGTATTAGAACAAGTGGTTTTAAAAAAAAAAAAAAAAGTTTTTCACCAATCCTATAGTGTTTTTCTAGTGGTAAAGCTGAAGTGCTATGAAAGTTACAATTAATCAAACCTCATCGCTCCTTGGTTTTCTGCCACAGCCAGAAGTTTCAGAAGGTTAAACTGTTTTCAAAACAAGCACAATCTATCAACAATTTTTCAGCTGATTTTGTAGTTAATACATCAAAAGGGCAGAGTTCTTTGTTTCCTTACATTTTGTTTTCAAAGGCCAGGCAGGAGGTGGTACCGCTGCACAGCAAAACCAAGGCTGAGCGCTTTGTGCATCTGCTCCTACCACAGGAGTGATTTACAACTGTTTGTGCTGAGAAATCATGAGAAATGGTTAATGTACAACCACTTCCCCCAGCAGCATCAGCCCAGCAAACAGAGCCAACCCTGTAACCAGGTCAGCACCTCGCCGAGACACCGATGAGCTCCACACACACCTTCCGACCTCCTGAACCTGTGTGTGATGGAGCTGCGGGCACAGGGCGCTGGCACCTCTCCTTCACCTGTGTCTGCAGGGAACCCTATCACCGGCACAGATGCAGCTGTGCATCTACCTCAAAAAAAAGGAGAAAAAAGTTTAATTCCGTTGTATTTGCATATGCTGTATATAATATTTGCATTCCCAGATCGCCAGCCTTTGCTGTGATTAGCACTGTGCAGATCAAACCCACCAATGCAATAATCAAGCAGCGCTCATGCTGGAGAGTCCAGCTCAATTATAAAAAGAAATAAACCTGCAAGAAAAGCATCACAGTGAAATACCAAATTTCTCTCTAATTGCAAGCCCCCTTGCTTTGTGAATTCATCCCTCATGTCCATTATCTACTCCCATTCCTGCCTCCGGAGGCATGCAGGCAAGTAACACTAATAGATTCAGTTTCCCCAAGCTCTCCCTCTCGATTCATCATGCAACGGGGACTCTTTTTTTAATAAACCACATCTTTGCAAAAGGAATACCGCCATTTGTCATCATCAGGGTAGATGAAGAGAGTCAATCATCATTTTTAAATAAGCCAAGAGCAGCAGATGCAAAACATGAAGCGGCTAACACTGTCCGTGCCACTGCTGGTTTCCCCGCTGGCATCCAATGGGTGTTTGCAGGTGGGAGCAAGAGCACCTGAACCAAGAAGAGGAATGTTTTCTGCATAGGTGCCCCAAAACTGAGGGGATGGGAGACATCAGCTACTCAAAGCATCTTGCTTCAGAACAAAATAAAATTAAAAAAACATGCTCCAGTGTGTAAGCAGAGGAAAAAAGGTCATTTTTTGAGACAAACATGCTCGGACACCGCGAGTCCCTTGGGTTCTTGTTATCAAGGGGATGAAGCATCCCAAACCTCACCGAAGAGAGGAGCAGGGATGAGGTCCTGCACCGGGATGGGCACAACAGCTGCTCTGACCTCATCAACCAACCCCAGCTTTATTCCACCCTTTCCTGGAGGAGCGAAGGAAAGAGCAAGGACGGGTGGGAGCAAACAAACTGATACTGCCACCCGTAAACAAAGGAAGTGTTTTTTGAAGGCAGCATCAAGGTAGACCTGACAGAAGTAACAGAAGCAGCAGTTGCAACAACAACAACAAATCCCTCCAGAAGTCCAAAGAAACTATGGCACTCACGGGAAGCAGTATCGGAGGAATTCAGCACGTGGCCATTTTCCCCCACTATCGCCAGCACACCCTTCCCAAGTTGATGCAGTTGCTCCCACTGCAGATAAAACTCCCTTCTCCAGGGCCATCCCTACAATACTAAATTTTTCAGAAAGCCCTGAAGAATGAAGCCAGCTCATCTGTTTAAGCCAGCAAACCCACATGTCTGCAAGACCCCTTTTCCATCGTGTTTGAACACCTGGGGGGGGCTGGCTGCACGTGAAAATCCGTAGAAAAGCAATATATACGTACCCTCATTCTTCCCCTCCCAAAACAGTTTCTCTTTCTAGTCATTCCTCCTCTTCAAGAAAGTGTGGGGGTCCTTAAACCCTTTTGACTAGAAATACACATAAACAGCTGAAAACTCGCATTTTCTCTGCACCTGAACTCTTCTCCAGGCCCCAAAAGCTTCCAACTTTTCCTAGATGAAAGTTACTCCTGCAGCTGGACCAGGCAGCCCGCACTGAGTTTATCATGTTGCTACTTCATGTGCTTATTCACCAAGACTCTCACGAGCTTCTCACCACACACACTCACTTTCAAGTTGTCAGTTGGAGATAAAAAAGCAGCGATATCAGCATCGGCCACCAGCACCAATCCCAGGAGGAACGGAGGGACATGGGAGCAGCGCTGGTACTTCCCAGGAGGAGGGATGGAGGGGCACCAGGGAAGTGCCTGGTACTCGTCCCACCTGGTTTCCCCCTGCTCAAATTGTAATACATGCTACTAAGGGTCCTAAAAATGCTGTTCTCTTGCATGGAATGTGACCCCTTCCTCCTACAAGCTGTAGCAACTCATCCTCAGTCTTCTGCCTGTGTCAGGGTATGTTTACATGATAAATGGCCTTTTTATTGCCTCTACACACTTACACACACTCATGCAGGAGAAAGAGGGATGCTGGTTAGGTGACTTTTTTTGACTTCCCACCAACAACCACCCCCACAATTTAAACACACAATTTTCATCTTGCCTGTCAATCACTGCCAACCAACAGTTGTAAAACAGGTATTTCAGTCAGAAAACTTTAGCCTAATGCCAGGTTTCAAGACTTTTCAGACCAAACGAGCAGCTGAGTTTTCATGTATATGAAAAAGGAGGACTCCCTAGTCCCAGGAGGATGACAGCTCACCACTGCTCTTCTCCAAGGGGCTGCATCCCTGGAGGGTCCCACTGGCTTGTGTGTGATGTGCATGTCAAGGTGACACTGCCAGGATGTGTACCTTTGCAAACAGGACTAAAACACTACGTGCACACGGAATCCAGTATTTAAAGGACAGACCAGCAGTTTTTGTTTGGGGATTTAAGGAAGTTTTTTGAAAGTCTGAAAAATGTCACCCTGAGCTGCCTCTGCACCTACTAAAATCTGCATTTTCCCACAAAGCCCCAGGGCATCCTGCTCTCCTCTGGCCCTCATGTTAAGAGGGGAAATCAGGGATATACATTTAGGTGAGATACCAGGAAAAGTTTCTTCCCCTAGAGAGTGGTCGGGCACCAACCAGGCTCCCCAGGGAATGGTCAGAGCCCCAAGGCTGCCAGAGCTCCAGGAGCATTTGGACAATGCTCTCAAGGATGCACAGGGTGGGATTGTTGGGGTGTCCTCTGCAGGGCCAGGAGTTGGACTTGATGACCTTTGTGGGTCCCTTCCAACTCAGGAGATTCTATGACATTGGTTATAGGGCGCTCTTATCCACTGGTTCAGGAACTGGAAGGCAGCATGCAAGGCAGGGCTGCAGGAGGAAAAACATTTGCTGGCTGGGGCAGCTGAAGCTGGACCTGAAAGATTTTTATCCTTCCATGAACCAGCCCCTGCCCAACGACAATCGACTCCTAAAACTCCCCAGGAATGGTTACCAGCTGCATGTTTCTCATTTTCCAAGTGCCTGACTCAAGGCACTGCAGGCAGCTCACGGAGGCAGAAACCGGGGCTGAAACATAAAACGTTCCCTTGTGCTCCGTGTCAAAGGGATAAAACCAAACCACCCTTCAAGTCATCTTGGAGCATCCAGACCATCTCATGAGTGAATTGCAAAGACCAGCTCATGCTTTTGATTCATTTGCACACAGGCATCGCAGATGAATCCGGGTGGGGATTAATCCTGTCTTCGGAGCAGAGTTTAAATAGCAGAGAATAAATACAGCCTGGAGCCCTGGACACAATGGGATGGGACTGTCCCCACTTACACCCTGCTTGCTCTCATATTCAGTGATAGACAGGCCCCAGGGGTGAAAAGTCCATATGGAATCGTGCTCCAAGGCCACGCCAGCACGGGAAGGCGAGGAGATGCTGTGGGACCAGCAGCAGCACACGCCATCTTCCACCTCCAAGGGTTTGGCTCTGCAATTCTACTATAAAGCCACGTGAGCAGCTTAGTTATTTATTTAACTAAAAGCTTTTAATTATCTCTCTCTCACACACACATTCCATGGGGCGGGGAAGGAGCAGAATAATCAGCCTACAACCAGTGACCGGCGGGTTCAAAGGAATTGTGGTTTTCATTGAAATAGCTAACTAGCCCAATTCTTCTACTGCTTTCAAAGCGTACTACCATCCCCAGGCTCCAGCCACGGCGTGTTTTGCTGTGGTTACATCTCAGGCTGAGCTGATCCCTGTAAGAAGGACTCGATTTTGACAGAGCAAAGGATCCTCCACAGGTCTGGGCTCCAAGTTCCCTAAGGCAGCCACGGAGGGTTATTCCATGGTGTGACCCTGTCTGAAAGCCATGGCACTCACCCTCACCAGCAGATGGACTGGGCTGCTCCCCAAAAATACACGTGTGGGAGGGAAGCACCCAACGCTGTGGCCACAGCCACGCAACCAGGAGGCCATGGAGCTCTCCCATCGCCTGCAAGGAGAAACACTCCCCTGAGCTGCTCATCTTCCTACATCTTTTAGGCTCCGCATTGAGATCAGGGAGATACAAAATTCTCAGTCCCCTCCAAAAGCACCAGAGTTCAAGTGCTGTGAGACTTTATAAATTATAAATTACAAACCACTGCTGTCGACGTTTGCTCTGAGCACAGCAGCTAAAGCAAGCTGGCATGGGAATGCGTTTAAAAATCCCGGATCAGAAATGCAGCAGGGTCCAGAGGAGCATGCCCTGGAAGAGTACGATTGCTTGAACACACCCCCCAAGCCCATACAATTTCCCTCCCTGCGGAACTGCTTCATTTAAAATAAGAAAAAAAAAAGAAAAAAAAGAGAGAGAGAAAGATTTAGTCCATCTACACAATCTACATGGACAAATTAAAAGCACTGGCTTTTAATATACAATGTGAGTGGCATTACACAAGCAAAAATTCACATAAACAGAAAACAAGCGTAAACAACCGACTGAACGTAAAGAAACTAATAATATTAATCTGGATTAAGTGCAAGCCATGAACATTCCTACCTAATCCATCCGATGGACAAAGATAAATCCCTGCTATGCCGCATCCTACAGTTCTTTGCAACTTAAGAAACCACAATACTGATCAAAACAGTAGTAGATAAGACATATAAAGGGAAATCTTTACGTATCGCTGCCTGCTTAATCTACACAAGATTACAGCAGAAGTCAAGCACCAAGAAAGCAGAATAATCATTGCAAAAGATCCCCAGGCCCAGACTGCAATTTCTTCTCCTGATGCAAAGCTTTAAAGTCAACTTCCCCAGAGAAAGACACAACAGCAACAAACAGCTCCGAGCCTGAACAACCTGAGTATCTGCTATTCCTTAACGCTCCAGGAAAGTTGCTCAGAAGTTAGAGGGAAGCCGATAAATCTGCAGTGGAGTTTAAAAGTAAAAAATAAGCTTTATGATGGGAAATTATTTGCATCCATAGGGCTGCTGCAGGGACCCTCACACTCTCCTATTAAAGCCCTTAGATTCATCACAGCTTATTCCCAGGAATGTAAAACCAGCTCCAGCAAGTCCAGACACTGACCCAGCATGGCACACCAGTACAGCCCAGCTCTAGCTCCCCACTGCAGCCCCACACATGCCTCCATCCACAGCAGGGTGGGAAGCTCCCACTAGGAGCAGGGATCCCTGGCCTGGATACCTGGGGAGAGCCCAGAGCTCTCTCGCCCATCGTGGACACAAGATCTCTGAGCATCACCGATTTCTAGGGCTTTTTCCAAGAAATAGGTGAAATATGGCAGTAAGGGGCTGAAGAAAAACCCACCCTGCAGTGACACAGGTACTGTCACGGTTCCCCCAACTGAAGAGGCTCTCAGCACATACCCTTCATTTGGGAACACAAGGAAAGGTGTTTCTCCTCAAGCTCCTCGTCAGATGCTGTGGACACTCGGTCAACACTTCCGCTGAACCACCCTAAGGATGAAGAGCCAGAGGCTCACCTGCTGACCCCAAAAACGCAAGATTCATTTGAGATGCCAAATAGCTGCTGTGAAAACCTAGTACAGAGCCACTGCCTTCCATCAGCAACCCTTCTGTACACACAACTTTATTCCAGCACGTCACATGCCACATTCACAACATCCTCGTCGTCATCATCCACCTAGCAATGTATCAAAGCACACGGAGCGTCCCAACACCCCTGCAAGCTACCCCGGCACAGCAACACTTTGATCTCGAATGAATGAATTTGTAGAGGTGGTTGTTCGCTGGATAAGCCACCAGCCTACGTCCCATCCATTCAATATTCAACAAGCAGTAAACGGGGCAGTAGGAGAGACGTGTTCTACCACTTTCGAAAATCAAATGCTGTCAAGTGAAGAACACCATGGATGCTCATGCAGAGCACACGGGCACTTGGCAGGGAGATACCGGAGCCGGGAGCTGTAGGTTTGGAGTATCATTGCCCAAAGCATTTTTAGGCTTTAAGAACATACAATGTTTGGAAACAGGCCGAGAGGAGTCCTTACTCCTCAGGATTGCTGCTCTCCCATGAAATGCTTTGCTTCTGATAAGATTATTTGTTTTAACTTGCAATTGTGAGATCAGATGAAAACACGGGTAATTCCTGTTCTCATCATCTCGATACAGGAAATAATGAATGTGTCTATATTAGGGAAAAAAAATCATCCTTCTCTCTGTTTCATACGGCTCTAATTGAGTTTTCAAGGTAAGGAACACTATGTTTATCCTGATATTTACCTTCTGCAGCAGATTATGTTTGTCCATGGGAATCCTAGAAAATCCTCACCTTCTTTATTAAGGCCATGACAGCAGAGATATGCAAAAGACCCCACTGCCTTTTAAATCACACCCAATGCTCAAAATTGCCCCAGAAGTGCAACTGAAGATGCAAGATGATGTAAAATATAAACATCAAGGGTATCAGCATCGCTAACACGTGACACACAACTCCTAACAACCACCACGATGCTGCAGGAAAACCTTCAATTCATTAAAAATATGGCTGGACCAGCCATTAAAATAGAAAAACAACCTACTTTGGATCTCCACAAAGCAACCTTTGAAGCGAAGGGAGCAGCTCCTGGGGCAGTGACACACGAGTTCGCTAATTGTGAAAGGAATTGCGCTCCACAGCAGCAGCAGCAGCAGCCGGGGCAGAGCCCCTCCGCGTCCCTCATACAGACCCAGCACATTCTCTGCCCCACGAGACCTTACAGGGATTATTTTTACATATCTCAACTGTGAATAAGAATCACTAATTCAAAGACCATCCCTCCAGATCTAGCAAACTAAGGCAAGCAAAATCCAACGTATTTGAAAAGCCTTCAAATCCTAAATGGAAAGAGCAAGGTAAGGCAAAAATGGGGTTTGTGGTACTGTTCAGAAATAAGATTTTCATGGACTAATTTGGGTTGGAAGGGACCTATTTTGCTTTGCTTCTCCAGTATCTTAATTAAATTAACACACAGATTTATAACTGAACCAGCATAGCACCTACCCCAGAATTTGGACAATCTCTGAGAAATTTTCTCTTCACCACCAAACACGCAATTCTTGAATAACCATTTACACAGCCACAGAGGGGAGAGCTGCCAGACCCTGCCCAAAACCAGCTTCCCCAAACCAGTGCACAAAGGGTGAACAAGTTCCTTTTCCCCAAAAAACACAGAAGCGAGGACTTGGGACACTTGCAGCTGCAGCACTCAGAGGTGGTTGAGGTGGACTTTAACTCATTCCAGACCCTCTGGAGTCATTTTCATTACAAACGGTGCCTCGCTGGAGATAGGAAATAAAAATACGCCTTGGTGGAAAATCCAGTTGGCTGAAGAGTATCGCTTCCCAGCGGGCTAAGGTGTTTTCTTGAGCTAGAATTCAGAGGAAAGCAGGATGCACAGACAGGAAAGAGCCCTTGCCTGACTGATGCCAGACCACAGCATCCACGTTTGTCCCATGGGTGGGTGAGCAGGCATCGGTCTGTGGAGCCCGAAGCACTTCCCCGACAGCCCTTCCCCGCCATATCTCCTTCCTCCTCCTCCTGCACAATGGACTCCGAGCAGAGCTGGGGATCCCAGCTCGGCCACGGCAGCCCGCGCAACCCCACCCCAGCAAAGGGGGACACTGGGTGCCAGCTCCCCTGAGCTGTGTGTCCCTATCCTGCTATCCCCATTTCTTGCCTCCTGCAGAATCTGTCTCGGGCTGAGCCTCAGTCTTTTGACTTCCAGTACTCCATGTCACACACAGCCCCATGGAGCGCCCGCACATGAGCCGCACACACGGATACACACACTGTGCACACACGGATACACTGGATTCGGTCACACACACAAACACACACTGTGCACACACGGATACACTGGATTCGGTCACACACACAAACACACACTGTGCACACACGGATACACTGGATTCGGTCACACACACAAACACACACTGTGCACACACGGATACACTGGATTCAGTCAGTGCAAACACACACTGTGCACACACGGATACACTGGATTCGGTCACACACACACACACTGTGCACATACAGATACACTGGATTCAGTCACACACATAAACACACACTGTGCACACACGGATACACTGGATTCGGTCACACACACAAACACACACTGTGCACACACGGATACACTGGATTCGGTCACACACATAAACACACACTGTGCACACACGGATACACTGGATTCAGTCAGTGCAAACACACACTGTGCACACACGGATACACCGTGCACACACAGTGCAAACACAGACACGCTGCACACACACGGAGTGTGTGCACACATATACATGGTGCACACCGAAACACCACGCACACTCACCTGGTGTGCACAGACACATGGTGCACACACACGCACAGATTGTACACGCACTGCGTATACACGCAGTGCTCACACGCACAGAGCTCACAGCAGTCACGCCACACACCCCCGATACAAACCACACACGCAGGGTGCTTGTGCAGACCACGCGTGCACACCCCAACACCCCACGCACACGCACAGACACACTGACCGCACACACTCGCTGTGCAGATGCACCTTGCGCAGATGGGCACACGCACTCACACACGGTGCACAACCACACACGCGCGCACACACGTGCCCACCCGCACAGAGACCGCGGGCACGCACCGACCCGCCGTTTGCGGACAGGGACACACGGACACACGGACACATGGACACGGACCCGCCGCGCAAAGGCCGCGCGCGCTCCCCCGCGCCGCGCACACGCTCCCGCGCGCACTTACCCGGCCGCCCCCGCGCGCGGC
>VZTA01006969.1:99039-117311 GCA_013398855.1 Mohoua ochrocephala | reverse complement strand
CCGCTAAGGTGATGGTGGCGGGGGGCGATAATGTGGTGCCGCACGGCCCCGGTAGGAATGGGGCAGGAGGGGTCCTGCCCGCCGGTACCGCGGGCGGCAGCGCCGCTCCCCCTCCCTCCGTGACCTAGATTTTAAATACCGCTCGCTGCCTTCCAGAGAAAGTCGTGGCCCAGCTCTGGAGGGAGACGCGGGGTGAAGAAGCAAGAAGGAGTGTATGAAGAAAGGGGGGGCCGGAGGGGGGGACGGGACGCTGGGGTTTTCCTTATGCTGTTATTATCGTCTTCATTTTTTTAAGCATAAGGCGATTCGTAATCGGACAGGTACTGCCTCAGTCTGTGGCAAGCCAAAAAAGCGACGATTGAGGTGGCGCTTGGTCAACAAGAAACCCTCCCCGAGGAGCTCGCCCTGCCCCTGCTCTGGAATCCCGCACCTACAGCACGGACCGGGTTTTCCTCGCTCACAGCCAAATTAGAATCAGTTATTTTTGTCAAGCAGAGCTGTCCAGCTCTCCCTGCTACGTACATCAGAGCAAAACACGCCGCCCAGTGCCTCTTGAGCACTTCCAAAGGCTCCAGCAAGGCTGCTGCCAGCCTGCCCAGCTCAGGAACCAAATCCCCCTCAAATATTTGCACAATCCCAAAATACGCCTGGCACCAAGGCATCTCCGTTTGTCTCCCAAAGAGAATTAAGGTCTCAGGCACATTATTCTGCTTGGATTAAGAGCAACCGCCCTGCCTCTTCATCAGCAGATAATACCCGAGGCTGATGCACGCCCTGGCTGGGACGGCTCCATCACCATGCTGAGCCCTCGCTGGTACCGACCTAGCAAGGGCCACTCACACACTCAGGGCATTTGTGCTATATGGGAGCTAAAAATACCCAGATTTTTAGAAAAATTAACATGCTTCTCACAGCTATTTACCTCTTCTCCTTTATGCGTCCATGATGCTCAGCTCTGCCAAGAAGAACAGGGCAGCTCCCCTTTGTCTCAGTGTTGAGACCACTTGCAAAAAGCTCCTTAATGAGAGGGAAGACAGATATTTTTGCCTTAAATCTGGACGACTCGGTGGTTTCCTTGGACTCAGATGAGCACGTTTGATTAAAAAAACACGGGCTGGGAGAGGTCTGGCAGCTCTAAGTCACTGCTCCTACATTAGGGACTGGTAGTTCCCTTGAAACATGCCCTGAAGCTCTGACTTCAGTCCCCAGTGCAATAAATTAACACATTTTAATAGCCCAGGCAGTGCATGGAGGAGCACCAGATGTTCAGTGCTGACCCACCACAACTGCTGCCTTTGCTACTGCTCACCCACGGGTGGGCTTAAAACACTGCCAGAAGAGAAATACAAGTCCAAGGGGCTTTGAGGAGAAAACCATGGAGCAAAGAAACCACAATTTTTGGTTGGCAACAGCTTCTCGCAACTAAGAAAAACAAGCAAACAAACCCACACTGCTTCGTCGTACACCACACACAACAGATTACGTGGAGGAGAGACCAGGGCAACAAAAACTTCGCATCAAAGTGGTGATTTAACATCACACAGCACATCATCCACCGCTCTCAGATCACCAGATGATCCCCATCTCCATCTGCCAGCAGCAGAGAACAGAGAGCAGCAGCTCCTGCATTTTGTATTCCCAGGTGCAGCATTTATCCACAGGGAGCACTAGTGCAAGCTGCCGACACGCTGCGCGCGAGGGCAAAGGATGCCGTCACCTCTTCAGACCCCAAACAAATGGCTGAGAGCTTGACTGGCTCCAAAGCTAAAGGAAGAGAAACCAAAAAGTTGAGTTATCAGATATGAAAAGAGGCACTTGGTCTATGCCATGAGAGCCTGAAAAAAGTTCTTCTGGGGCAAGGGGATCTGAGCCTACACCAAGGCAGTTCTTTTATAGGGAGCAGAAAATATGGGGGAAAAAAAGGATAAAAGAAACCCAAAACCACCACTCTTGTGCACATGGAAATACACCCATCACCACCCCACTTCTGCTGGAAGTCACTGGCTTAGCTTCTTTTTCCTTCCTACGCAGCCCCAAACTGACCTCTGAAATCCCATAGGAAGTAATGGAAATTTCTTAAATTCTTCACTATAAGAACAGTTTGCCCTGTGCCAAGCCCGGATTGCAACTATTTAAAGAACTCTCCCAGTTACAGCTGGTTTAAGTCGCTTTATGGGAGTCATTTAGAGACTTAGAATTATTTTAATAAGTCAGGATTTCTTGGTATTTGCCCGCTGGATATAGGAATAAGGACAGGAATTATATTCATTTTAGGCATGCGTTTGGGGTCGCTAAGGCAGAGGTTGTTCCTCGCAAGGTGAAAGGCCACTGAGAGCACTCAGAGCCCGATGGATTCGGTCAGTGCAAACCAACTGGGTCATGGAGAACGATGCCAAACCCTGCCCTCTGCCTGGGTAATGTGCAGGCACTTGCAAGCAGCTCAGCAGGATCCTAGGAGCATCCAGACAGCAGATTAAATCCAGCTCAAGTAAGTTCTTCATAGAACAGATCTTTGTAAGGTGATCCAGCACTCTGTAGGCCCCACAGGATACACTCGTGGTAAGATTTGATGTAAAACAGGGCTCCCAGTTTACACCAGTGCCGGGGAACACTGCCCAGAGCATCACCAGTGCAACAATAAAAGGCACAGAGCTCTCCTCTTTGCCCTGAGGAGCTTCTCCAGTGAGGAATTCCCAATCTAAACAAAGCAATTGTGCATCACACTGGTGCTGTGCTCCCTCCCCCAAAGCAAGCAGGATTTAAGGTGAAGAGAAATACTTGGGATTACACCAAGTTCTAGGAAAACAAAGAAATTAAGCTGGTCAGATGAATCCTTTATCCATCCCGCTCCAAATGAGCTGTATTACGACACGTATGTGAACACACAACAGGCACGCTCCGTTTCTGTGCCACGCTCACACACTTTGCAAACAAGTGACAATCTCCATTGCAGCAGCAGCCATTTCACAAGAGCAAACAAGGTAGGAGGAGAGCAGGTGGCTCCGTTTTGCCAGCTCCTGGCCCTCTGCCCTTGGCTCCTCTTCCAGCTTTGCTGTCACCATCAGCAGTGCTGATTTGGCCATGAGCAGAAGACAAGAATGAGGAGGAAAGGAAACCTCCCTTCGACTTCTCAAGCTTTGTGTTCCTGTAAAATGGTGTTCTAGAGTTAAGATATTGCAGGTAAATGATTCACCTGAAAGGAAAGGATCCTTCAACTAACGCTGCATTTCTTCCCTGCACACCCCTCTCTCCAGCACAGAATTCACTGCTGAAAAAGCCTCTGACAGGCTGAACTGCAAACTCAAGGAATTTTCACTAAGGTCTATAACACTCTGCACTGCTTTGCTACAACTCGTGTGTGCACAGTGAAGGCAGCCTGGAACATCTACACTCACCTGGCTCTGTATCAAGTATTTAACCAAAGATTAAATCTAGTCCAGCCCATCATAACACTCTCCAAAATCAACATTCATTGCTGAGATAGTTATTAAAGGGCCAAGGAGCACCCTCCATAGCTGAAGAGACTGAGTGATTTAGGTATTGGAATCACACTTGGCATCAGGGCAGTTCACCTCCAATTTTGCTAAATCCAAACTGCTTCTCCCATCCTTTTCTGTGTGGTTTTGTTCTGGAGAGTTTTCTTTTGTTGGCTGTAATTTGTAGCCTTTAAAGGCTACTGTTGCTAAACTAAAACCGTGTGTTCTTTCCCGTAGGCAGAAGAATCCAATTTTTGAGCCATTAGATCTTTTTGGTACTGGGCTGGCTCATATGGATCCCTTTTGGGCAGATGGGGAAAGCAGAGGGGGTGGCTGGGAACTAAGTCTGTACACCCAGGAATTCCCATCCCACCTGCAATCTGGTTAATCGATACAAAAAAGCTCCTGTCATGGGTTTCTTTGATTTGTATGAAGCTGATGTTCATTTGAGTCAGTGTCTTGCGGCACAGCAGACAAGCTCCAAGAAGAAAGAGGAATAAAACAGAAGAGGAGCTTCAGTTCTCTCCAGGCTGTGTGCCTGTGCAGGGAAGAACAGCTCCTGGAGAGTCAGCTTTGTTTAGACTTAGGGCTTAGAGTCAGCGCGTAAAGCACATTTCTTCCAAGATGCACCATTAAAGATTAGAGGAGGTCAGCTGCAGCCTGCAGGATCGAGTGTTCATACAGCGAATGTTTCTACATTGACAGAGAAATACTTTTCCTCTCAAGTATGAGTAGGAAGTATTGAACACACGAGTGGCTGCACTGAAAGGATCTAGAAAGAGTTTAACAAATCCTGGAGAATAGGTTGCAGGGGATGCTGTGAATACAGGTAGTACAGGCTTAGGAAAAGGCAGAGTCAGTGTGGCATGAACCTGAGCTCCAGAAACAACCCAAGAAACTGAATGAACCATGGAAAGAACCATCACAGGAGCCTCAGACTGTCCCACAGCACACTCATCTCCATCACCTTGAGAGCTCACCTTCCTTCCAAGCATTTACCGGAATTTCATTCCCTGGCAGTCTCAGTAAAAGATGACACAACTAAAACCAGAGGAGTGTGCTCACAGACAGCACTTGACTCCTCACCCCTCTTTAAGGAATGCTGCCGGAAACCCCTATGTTTGGGCAGCAGGAAGAAGTTCAAGCCCTCGTGTCAGCCTCCTAAACCAAGCAGGACCAGCTAGCCTGGCCAGGGAGGCAGCTGTCCCTTCAGCGGGGGACAAGCTCAGCTATGCAGCCTTTCTTGAAATGCACCCAAAAATAACAGTGAGTGCCACCTAGAGACCAGAGCTCCAGCAGGGAGGCAGCCAAGCCGCACTACAAACAAAAGATATCAGGGGCTGATTTAGTCCTTGCATGGATGAGGAGTCAAACTGCAGCCAAGAGAGGCTCCGGCTTCTTTAAATAACACCAGGTAGGTGTGTTTTGAACTGCAGCTTCTCCCCAGAGAGGCACCAATTCAGTGACGGAGATTTGACTCCATACTGTTACACTCTTGCTGGGCAAAGAGCATCCCTTGGCTTCAGAATGCTCAGAGCTCTTTGGTTTGGGGAAGGACAGTTTCAAGATCAGGGTTTATTTAGGACTAGTGTGTACCTAGCAGTAAGTTGGAGGCAGATACTTGGCAGAGAGCGTTCGGGTCTGCACTAACACATCCCACGTAATCCAAAGGCCAGGCAGCAAATTCACGCAAGCCATGAACCCAGCACCACTCAACAGAGAGCAGCTGGTGATTGAGGGCTAGAGCGGTGCATCAGTGAGGGACACCTGGCAAAACCTAACATTTATTTAATTAAAACTTTACCTATGGAGAACAAATACAACTTCTAACCATTATTTTTTCCACAAATAAGAGCCGAAGCTCTGCACCACCTTGTTCAGCGCTGCCTCCCCTGCCTGACACGTCCTTGGACCTCACAGGGTTTGTCTTGAGCTACTAAACCGGATCAGACTCGTCACTCTGAGTCCTGCCTATGGATGTTCCCAGAACCTAATAGAACACAGCCGAAGTCTGCCCAGAGGCATTTCTGCAGGTGCACAATGATTAATTGGTGCACATTTCCATATCACAAATTAAAAAGATCTCAGCTTGCTTGAAATGCAGTATATTAACCTCTAAAACTGGCAGTCATGGATACCAGCTTCAAAAAGATTAATATCAATAAGACAGAATCCCAGAGGATAGCATCCCACTGCTGCCAGTTTTTCTGGAGCTCAAAATAAGGCATTTTGAGGCTTTTTTAAGGCAGTAACTTTCCATGCTTATTTTATTAAGAAAACCCAAAGTGGTTCATATTTATAGACAGAATCCAAGTACTGGAGGAGGGCGAGGGGGATAAGAAGTTGCCAAGGAAAGCTGTGGGCATGGATGGAGAGACAGGGAGGCGGGGGCAGGAAGCATACTGCCATTGTCACAGTTAATTGCCAAGAGTCTGAAAAGGTTTGTAACTAAAATAAATAACAACTCTGTTAGTTCAGGGCGTTCTGCAGGTCCACTGAGGCTGCACAGTAACAGTGCACACAGTAAATCTTTGGAGCAGGAGATGCAGCGGCAGCTTGGAGATGCCAATCTCACCCTGCACTCACTGCAGGCTGCGTCAGAAAAGCTAATAATCATTAAGCTGCCATCTTTTATTTCTAATTATTTGTCTCCACAGCAGGGTTTCTCCAACCATCAAGCAAAAGGGAAGCAAGTCTCAAAGGAGTAACTGTTTTGAAGTGGGCTCACAGCTGCCACGGCATGAATGGCTCTCCAAGAACAGCAGCAACTGCTCTGCACGGCCCACGGAGCTGGGAGGGAAAGCAACTCTGTTTAGGCTGGTTTTCAATGTCGGTTTTTAGGTCAACTAAAACAGCTTTTCTTATGCAACAGAAGCTCACTTGCTTTGGAGCTTTTGCTTTCATTTAATTAGATGGTAATTCAGAGGGCAGCACTGCTATTCTGAAAGCCACAATGAGAACTGTTTCACTGCTTTACAAAGCAACAAAGTGAAAACACTGAGCTAAGCCCGCCCTAGAACTCGACACCACATCGGAGTCTGATGGTCTCCTCTGAGGGGGTGGGACAAGTGAAAGAGATACCCTGCTGCCACATTTCCATAGAATCGTGGAGTCATTTAGGTCGGAAAAGCCCTCCAAGACCAAAGAGTCCAACCATTAACTCAACAACGCCAAGCCCACCACTAACCCATGCCCCTAAGTGCCACGTCTACAAGGATTTTAAACCCCTCCAGGGACGGGGACTCCATCATTGCCCCGGGCAGCCTGTGCCAGTGCTTGATGACCCTTTCCATGAAGAAGATTTTCCCTAATATCCAACTTAAACTTCCCCTGGCACAGCTTGAGGCCATTTCCTCTCCTCCTGGCCCTTGTTCCCTGACCGATCCTCCCCTGGCTGCCCCCTCCTGTCAGGGAGTTCTGGAGAGACAGAAGGTCCCCCACAATCCTCCTTTTCTCCAGGCTGAGCCCCCCCAGCCGCTCCTGGTGCTCCAGACCCTTCCCTGGACACGCTCCAGCCCCTCAATGTCCTTCTCGTTGTGAGGGGCCCAAAACTGACCCCAGGATTCAAGGTTTGGCCTCACCAGCGCCCAGTACAGGGGATTGCCCTGGTCCTGCTGGCCACACTAGTGCTGGCACAGGCCATGTGTCGTTTGCCTTCCTGCCCGCCTGGGCTCATGTTCAGCCACTGTCGACCAACAGGAGAGGTTAAAGAAGAAAATCTCACTGGAAGGTGCTGGAAACCTCATTTGTTCTTCCTCTTTGGGCTATGTGTAAACAAAAACTAAGGGGAGACTCAAGTTCACAGCACAGCAAGCTGTTCAAGGGCTCCGCAAAGCAGTGCCCTTCTCCAGGTCACCCATGAGATCTGGGATAGAAAGAAACAACATGTATAGATAAAGATGACAGCACGTGGCTTCCAGCAGCACCAGTGCCACCGCATGGAAAGACAGAGCCCAAACGCAGCCCGTGAACGGACGCCCTGCACCTACCACCACAGACACAGCTCTGAACAATTTTTCAGCCATGACCTCACTTTGGATTTCTTGACAGGCTTTAAATAATGGCAACACATGTGAATCTCAGCTTGAAGGTCAAGAGCAAAACCCCCAAGAGAGGTTCCTCTTGCATTTTCAGCATTTTCCTTCACAGTTTCTGCCCTGCAATTCCTCTCGGCCTCCCTCCATGGAAGCTGCTGGTGTGTTACTTTCAGGACTGATGCCCAACACTCACCAGGTCAGGAGAGGAGATTATCTTACTAAAACTCCTATGCATTTTATGTTTACCTACAAGATAAGCCAGGCTTAAAGATGGAGAGGCAATCTGAGCCTGCTGTTTTCTTTGCTGGGTGAGGGTCAGGGCTGCCCTTGAGCCAGTGAAACTGTATCACATCCTCTTTATCTTTGCCATCCCTAACAAGGTACCGCTTGGCTTTCTTGTTTGCTGACAAAGATTGACACCAAGTGTTCAGCAAGCAGCAAATTTCATCTCATATCAGGATCAAAACCTCCAAAGCCTGTAACAAGCAGGACCACCAAAGTGTGGTTCTCTCCCCTCTGTGCGAAACATGCAAGAAAACAGGTAAAATAACATGGAGACCGCTCTGGGGAGAGCAAACCAGGGATTGTCCAGGTTATCAGCGTTTCCCAAGGGAGAAATTCACCCTTGACCAGAGACTTGTCACACAGAGACAGCCAGATGGGTGACTGTCCTGAGGGTCTGCTCGAGCACTGAACAGGAAGACACTCTGGCCAAAGACACGCTCCAGGCTACCCTGGCACAGCTGCAGCTGCTGTGCTGGTACAGCTTTGCCTCTCACTAACCCATTCCAACCATCATGCGAGTGAGCACTTGTATCTTGCTCCACATCCATGCTCGCAGCAGCTTCCAGCTGTACCTTCCACGTGGAGGAGTTTTATTCTGCATTCAAATGACTGCCGGGTGTTTGGTGGGGTTGGAGCTCAGCACCTCAGACCAAGGCAGGTTTTCTAGTTAATTAACGATCCTGCTTGTAGAGATTTGGTAGCAAAACTCATTCAGATCAGGAGGCAGCTGCTCATCTTCCAAATATAGTGCTCACTTCTGAGTAAGAACAACAGGTTTATGCTTGGATTTGATTCATCTCTCCTGCCCCGCCATGAGGCATTGTTATAATGATGTCGAGTTTAAGAATAAAGCAATCTGTTCCCAGCACCTTCCTCTGCTTTCCCTTCAAGTCTTTCATCAATGACTGGCAGCACATGGAATGCTCAGGCACGGAGCAGAACTGCTCTAAATGTGCTCAGCCCTTTCCCTTACTGGGAGAGGAGGGGATGTTACTGGGGAAGAAGAGTGATGGACGGGAGAGGGGAAAGCTTAGTAGGAGGATAGTTTGAATTTAAAAAAAGAAAAAAAGCAAATTTAAAATTACTGAAGTTTCCAGAGATCACAACCTCGATGCAAAGGCATCCAGAGAAACAGCTTCACCAAGCAGATCCCTTCCTTCCCTCCACCCTGAGCACACACACCTTGTACTCAGAGGCTTTAATATACAAACACCACCTCACAGCCAAGTTCAGGGCAGGCACCAAACCTCTGCAGGGAAACCATCAGAATCTACCCCACCAGGGCAATTTTTCCCCCATGCAAAGCAGGCTCTCCATGAACACAAACTGAAAACATCAGTGCCTGATGCTCTTCTCCAAGCTTGACACGCATTTCCCCTCCTCTCCTGCCAGAAGGGCCTCAGGCTCCTCTCCCTGCCCTGCAAAGCCCCAAACATCCATGGCTTGCAAAGGGCAAGGTGGTCCAGTGCCATCAGAGAGCCCCTTTCACAACCACAGCACTGACTTGCCACCAACAGATGTCAGGAGACATCCTGGGAAGAACGGGAAGCATTGCTTTCCATTCCCAAAAACATTTTCCCTTCCATTTGCTCACTTGCTGGCACTTAGTGTGTTTTTACCCCAGGTCAGTGCTCCACAGCCCAGTCTAGTAGGAAAAACTACTGCTGGGGGCTTCTTCATATTATAAAATACAGCAATTTCCAGGCTTTTCAATATCCAAAATCTTCACACACACACACGGACAATAAATCATGCTGTTTGACAACAACCAATGCTTCAGAGTTTAAGACAGAATAAACAGGTCAGTTCATTATTTAAATAGGTCAGATCATTAAGTCGAAGCAACTCGTTTCAACCATTTCCTCACACTGATCTAACAAAGCAGGTACTTACCCAGAGATGAGACAGCCGGGCCAACCACGCAGGCGAGGCACCGAAATCCATCGTGGGGCAGGGGATAGAAGAGAAAGGAGAAGAGACACTGGTTAATAAGCAGTTCCAGCAAAACACGAAAAACCCATGCACCCACCAGGAAAACCCCTCGAGCCACAAAGCCAAGTGCTCACACTTGTACCCACATGAGCAAGGCAACAGAGAAAACTTCAGTATCTGACTCTTCCCAGAAGTGAAGGTGGAACCGGATGTTCACGGTCAGCCAATTCTTAGAAATGTAAACACCAAGTGGGGAAGGAAAAAAACCCCCAAAAACATCAGCCCGGCATTACCTAACGCTGATAATAGAGCGAGCAGTGACGCAGGCACCCCAAGCCTGCCAGCCTCCACTGAGTGCAGCCTCCCGTGAGCGCAGCCTTCGGTGCCGGCCCCGGAGCACGGGCCAGGCACTGCCGAGCTCCGGGCACCACCGGGCTGGAGGAGCAGCGAGCTCCGCGGAGGCTGCGGGCTGGCCCCGTGCACTTCTGCGCCCGTCCAGCCCCTCCGGACTTACATAACTTCTCATGCAAACTTCTGGAGGCCTGGACACAGCCCAGCGCCGCCGGTCCCGGCTCCACAGGGCTCCAACTGAGCCCTCTAGTGGGCTTCAAAAACTCCACAAAACACCAAGAGCCTTAATTTAATTAACACTCTGCCAGAGGCCTCTAAACCCTAATCCTCTCAACAAAAGGATCATTAACTAAATGAAGAGATTCAAGAGAGCAACGGCGCTCCCAGCCGCGGCAAGGCTGGCCGTGTGCTCCGGGGGGCACACACCAGGGCCCGAAATTCAGCCAGATCCTCAGCCCATACAACAGCCCCACTGAGGGTACAGGGACCTGCCTCGCACGAGCACACAGTCGAGCACTCGTGGCACAAGTCTGGCGTGATGCCAGACTCAAGGGTCACCCTGCCATGCCAGAGAATCACAGAATCACGGAATGGTTTGTGTTGAAAGGGACCCTAAAGCTCATCTCATTCCAACCCACTGCCACGGGCAGGGACACCTTCCACTAGACCAGGTGGAGAGATGGGCACAAGCCCACACCCATCCTTTGGGATGCACCATGATGCCGACAGTCCCGGTGCCATCATCTCCATCGAGACTGAAAACCCAAACTGTTGAACCAGGAGAGGAGCTGGAGCACCATTTGTTTTTCAAGTGTTATTATCCAGCCTGGATACAGGTAGAGAGCAGCTCTCCTTTCTAGAGGCAGCCTCAGTCCCACAGCTGAAGGCTGAGAAAACATCTCCATCTTGCCCAGCCCTGCCAGCATGAACAGCAGGAAAGGCTCTCCTCACCAAGGAGCTGGGGTGTACCTTACCAGAAGAATTCACAGCACGCAGGGTGTAGTCAGGGAAAAGCCTTCACAGTCAAAGGTTCCCAGCCCACGTGCCTCACCCCAGCGTGACAGGGATGGAGATCTTGCCCTTTGCAGGTGGCTCTCTTGGAAAGTCACCTCCAGCTTCTGAGCCACACAGAGAACCCAGAGCAGCTGTGAGGAGCACATCCATGAGACAGCTCATTAGTGTGGTGAACAGGAGCAGAAGAGCTTAATTACAGGGCAGGAATCATTCCCTCTGGGTTTGGATGCCAGCAGCAGCCTCAGCAGGGCCGTGCTGCCCCACGGGACAGGCGTTCCTCAAAAGCGCCGGCAGCCAATGTCACCTCTGCCCGTGGTGAGCGGGATCCTGGCTGGGGCTGTGAATGGTCTGCAGAGCATCAAGCTCCAAATGTGAGAACCCAAAATGAGGGAGAATTCAGGTGTTGCTTGCAGAAAAAGCTTCTCTGCCAGCAGCAGCCTGCACAGGTCTGGAGATGCTAGTGCAGCTCACCTATAGGCACTGGTCCCCTGCTTTTGGTGCTGTGTGTGAGCACCCCAGTCTCTGAAGCAGCTTCTGAGGCTCAAATTGAGCAGTTCACCAGGACAGAGATGGCAGTGGCTGCTGGTGGGGCAGTCGCACCCCAGAGGCTGCCACAACCTGGGCAGGGTTTTTGGGATGGTTTCCATTTTCAGCCTTTGCCCCCATCTCCTCCCTGCATCTCCTCGGATGTTCCTCCAGGACAGAGCTGACACGTCGATGCCTCCTTGCCCAAAGATGCAGGAACTGTTCCCAGAGCTAATGAGGCTGTCCTGCTCTGACCCAGGGCAGTTTTCAGCATACACAGAATAAGCAATCCTCTCCATATTCACCTCCTGGGAAAATCCCAAGAGCTCCCATCTCCCCAGCCTGGGAAAGAACACAGATGGTCACGGAGATTAAAGCATACAGAGAATTAACCACCCCATGCAAATGAGCTTCTTCATCCAGCCCAGCGCTGCCAGGTGGTTCGAGGTCCAGCACTTGGATGTGATCATCGTGGCTTGCCGAGCTCCGATAACAGCCTCGTATTGACCAGGGCAGGGGCCAGGAAGCTGAGCAGGATGAAGACAATTTGTAGGGAAGGCAGGATGCAAACTGCCGGAGCCAGGCAGCTGCCGAAACCACACTGACCTCCTGCTACAGCAGAAGAAAAAGCAGCAGCACCAGAAACAAGCCTGGTCAGCAGCACAGATCAATTCTGCACTTGGATATCTTGTGTGCTTCCACTCAAAGGCAGCTCAGATGGAGCAAGCTGCAACCACAACGTGAGCCATCGGACGCTGCTCGCACAGCACCAGGCGCCCACAGGATGGCAGAAGGAAACCCTCACCGGCTCCTGCTGCCTTTCCTAGAAGGCTGAAGTCTTGGCATCCAGCTGAGGCACGGGATCTGTCAGCACAGCACACTGGGATGGGGCCACATAACCTTCCCAAAAAAGGCAGGGTTTCTCCAGGCTACCTCCCAGGGAGGAGCTGCACCTCAAACCCACCAGCAATAGGTTTAAGTCTTATTTCATTTTTACCGAAAACCACAGAAAAAATTTCAGCAGGCGTGGACATCTTGTTCAGCCAGTGCCCAGCTGCCAGTGGATCCTTAGGGCCAAGTTTCAGGCCGTGCTGGGATGCAGATGACTGCGTTTGCTATTAAAAGCCTCCACTCTGCACCCGAGGAAATCCTCAAGCAGTGCTGACCCCATCTGCCAGCCTGTGAGCCTCTGAGCAGCCACGGATTGGCCGAGGCCAATCCCGGCCATACGGGAGAGGTTCACCTCCACGTCAGACACGGCACCTCCAGCACAACATCAACACAGACGCACAAAGTCACGTTACAGCTCAACGTGGCTCTGTGCCGGGCTAACATCTGCCCTCCCTCGCTCCCACACTCAGCGTTTGAGTTCACCCGGGGGCAGGGAGGCAACTCGTGCTGTCCTGTCCGATACATACCCTCGGCACAGACGAAGAGCTCCCCTCACGTTCTGAAGTGCCCACAAACAGCTTACCCCATCTCCAAGGGGTTTTGGAGAGTGGGTGTAGAAATACAAGCCCTTGGATGGCTGGTACTATCCAGTGAGCACCTAAACCACTGCAGCAATCAGAGGGATCAGGTCACGGAGGTCACATACAGCATGATACACAGCTGCCTTAACACCCTGGTGATGCTTCGAGGCATCAGTCCACCCCATTCCCCCCACAAAGCTGAGGTCAGTGCCAGCACCAAGTTCTCCAGGCCCTAAGGTAGCTCAGAGCTTCCCCATAGCTGCCCTGCACTGCCTTGTTAGCAACACCTACCAGATTGCTGTAATGCCACTGCAGTCAACTCCGAAGGCTCCCAGCACATGCCGAGCCTCACATCCCCTCCTTAAATCCAGCTCTGGTCAACTGTGGCCAGATGTAATTACCTACATGAAAGGCGCTCGAAGCCGCCTCTAATAAGAGGATGTATTCATGCCGTCAGGCTGGAGTTCCTCCTCCTCTGCTGCTTTCCAGGGCTCAAAAACTTGCCTCGCATTAAGTGGACCAGCAAGAACTTCACCTCATTCCTTGTTACGAAACCTGCCTTTCCCAGGAATGGCAGGAAAAGTCAGATTTCTCAGTCATCTATCCACAAACAGGAGCGGAGAACATTTTTACAGGATTCGTTCATTTAATTGAATAGCATACAGGGGCTTTATTTGTGTTGGCAAAGGGCTTCGGAGCGAGCAAACGGAGGAGCAAGGGCAAGGCCCCATGCCCCAAAACACTTCTCAGGGACCAGGAAACATGGCAAGGTCGAGCCCGTGGCCTTACACAGGCCAGGATGAGCCTGGGGTGGCTCCCACAGCCTCAGCATCTTCCCAGGGCGGTTCTCAGCTGCCCCAAATCACCAGGAAGTCACCACCAGCCTGGGAGACACAGCACAACAAGACACCCCAAGTTCCCGTCAAGCCTCTTCTCCTAAAATCTGCCAATGAGTGGCAGCTTTGGAGCCTTCCTGGAGCCTCAGGGTCCGACTCGAGGGGGTTCAGACAGCACAAAGCTGTTCCGACACGGCATTTGTGTCCCGACACAGACTCCGAGCTGGGAGCCCAGATGGTGGTTGTGTGAGCCCTGCCCACTGCGCCCCGTCCTCATCTGGTAGTCCAGGATTTTCTCGGGGGGCGTCAGGAGGGGACTAGACACAAACCATACTAATTGGATAGACATAGAGTCCTGCAGCCCTACAAAGCTGCGAGCAGCTGCTCAGAACCTCTTGTGAACCACAAAAATAGTTTCATCTACGGAGCGTGGATTAAACGCCACAAACGCCCTTTTCTTCCCTCTGTGCAAAGTGCATTTTCTCCCACTGCGGTCCCAAACCAAAATCCAGCCCCGCAGATCAAACCAGGAAATTTAGCAAACTTTGAGCATGAACAATAGCAGGAGGATTTTCCAGACCTTCAAGCTTGTTTGGCAAGACCCAGATTATGTAAAGCACTGCTCTGCCATTGTCGGGGAAGCCGTGCCCGGTGCCAGAGCCAGCTGGCACCACACTGCCCACCCGGCACTGCCTGTACCCAGCAAAGGCAGCGGGGCTTGTGCAACACCACAAACTCCTTCCCAGGCACTTCCACTGCCTTTCATTTTACACCTCATTGTTATGTGATTAATCATCTTCCCAGGGTCCTGGTTTCCCAGCCCCTTTACCACGGCTGTGCCCAGCGGTGTAGGATCCCTTCCATGGCTTAACTAATCCTTGGCTTTTCTGGGAGTTGGGCCACGCCGGAGGGCCGAAGCGCTTATCGCTGTGCTCACATCCTCTGGGAAAACAATAGGAGAGCCTGAACTCATTCCACATTCAGCATCCAGCTGGAAAAACCCCTGAGGCAGGCAGGATGGTAGTCGGCATCCCTGGTACCCGGCTCCACGCATGATCCATGTCCCCTGGCAATGGCCTCGCACATGGTCCCGGTGCATTTACCTAATTAAGACTTAATGAAGTGGGGAGATCTATTGTGGGCCTGGCAGGGGAGCAGATGTGCCCTCTGAACCCGGCCACTGCCAAGGAAAGCGCACTGCTGTCTCCAGGGTGAATCAGCAGGAAAAGCTCAGGCCGGGATGTTCAGCCCGGCAAATTCCAGACCCCGCTGCTTTCTCAGAGCAGGGACGGAAAATGCTCTGGTCATCAGCAGCCTCTAGCGGGGAGAGGTGGGCAGCTGGGGTGGCTGCTTCGGCCAGACCCCAGAGCCCCAGCCAGCCCACCCTGGCTGTCCCCACCAGCTCAGAAGAGGATGGCATGACAAAGTCCCACTGTCATTGTGTGAGGGACCCGAACCATCACGGCCTCCTTGGGATAACCGCTGTGTGAGACTGCTCATCCCCTGAGTGCTGGTCCCAGGCTAAATAGGGACAACCAACTGCAGCCCCTCCTGGTGAATCCCAACGCAGAGCTCACACAAATCACTGCATGAAGCAAAACTCACAAAAAGGACAACCGAGACATCCCCCTCCTTCCTGGGCAGGTCACCTCCGGGCTAATGGTGGGTAAGTCCGCCCCCTTCCCAAATCACACCTCCAACCGCAGCATCCAGTGTGGCCGAGAGCCAATTATGACCCTAAACTTCCAGCCGCCACGGCCTCGAGCCTCTTCCTGCAGCTATGAACACAAAGGCGAAACACTGCTGAGCAGAGACAGGACAATTCCTGCCCTCCGGGACAAGGGACCACCTGCAGCCTGCCGTGCCCTCCGGGCAATAGCTGGGGAGGGAGCTCAGAAAAACCTTGCTATATATTAAATCAGTGACATAACTTCAGAATGCCCTGCTCGGAGAACAGCTGATGTTTCGCCTTCCCTCCGAGAGATCCTTCCCCGCCATTGGCTCTGAAAGGACCGTGCCAGCCTGGGGGGACGAGCGGTGCGGAGCGATGCGGCTGCAGGCAATTCCAGCAGCTGCCAGGCTGCGCGTCAGGAAGAGGGAGCCTCATCCCAGCAGCACCGCTGCAGATGAGAAGGCAGTTTCTCTCCTCAGCAGGTTTCAAGCCCTCTTGGAAAGGCCTGAAGTTTCTCCTAAGCGCCAGGAAAAGCGAAGTGAAGGGACAGGGGAGCCCCACATCCACAGAACATGTTGAGCACCACCATGGCAAGTACTTTGATGCACAGATCAACTTTTTGCTGCTGCTGACTCGCCGTTACCATCACCACAGGCAGAAGCAGCATGTGCCCCACTTCATGAGAGAAACTGAGGGGCTGCCAGTGCCATGAGCTGGAGGAGACTCACGTCTACACAGGCCCCGGAACTGGAAGAGGAACTGTGCTCCTGGGGGGATGTAAATGGCTCCACAAGTTTCAGCTGCCTCCTCTCAGAGACAGGCGTGGTGCAGCTGCACCACCACGGGCACAGTGGGAATGAGCAGGGCAATGGCTCAGAGGAAGGATTAAGCCAAACATGGAACCTCGGTCCTATGTCACCCCAACTCCGGTGCAAGTTACTCCCACGGACGAACCGGGTTACTCTGGCAGAAAGAGGACGCAAAAGAGACCTGACTCCGGCTCTCCTCTACAGCTGCATCTGTGCCTTCACCAAGCCTTAGGAAGCGAGCACAGGGATGGGAACGTTCTGGGATGCACCTTGCAGGAACCCAACTTGCTCCTGGCGCCCCAGAGCGACTCCTCTCCGAGGAGGCAGCAGAGATTCCCTGCACCACCAGTCTTTCCTATGCTGGCCATTTGCTCCGGCTCAGCTGTTCCCGCTGCAGGGCAGTGGCAGAGCATGTTTGACATGTGACAGTGCCGGGGGCCAACGGTGCACCCCAAACCTCGGCCCTGCGCACCTCACACGGCCTGACCTCATGCAGGGCATGTGTGACCGACATCAGCCCCCGACACCGTCCGACCCCTGGCTCAGCCTCACAGCCCCACCGCAGCCCCTCCTGCTCACACAAACCGCAGAGCAATTGTCGGTTTTCCCCATGCGGGAGCCTCGGCGTAAGTCAATCCTCGGGCGAGGAGGCGGCTGCCGGCAGCACCGAGCCAAGGCACACCCCTCCATTGCAACACAGCCCTAAAGATAGTCACTGTCCCCCGCTGTCCCCTGCCACCCCGCCAGCCGCTCGGACCCCGCCAGGGAGCGGGCAAGGCAGACGCCACCGGCACAGCCAACGGCACGGACTAACGAGCAGGTTCACCGGCCTCTCGTCCCACCACGACTGCAGGAGGGCGAAATTCAGGAGAGGAAGAGATTGCAGGAACCGCCGGGCACGCCGCACACGCCTCTGGTGCAACATCAGCGCAAAGTGTCCCCCTCGAGGAGGGGACGTGAAGACATCGACCCCCCCCCACCGGCGTGGGGAAGTCGATGGGAGGTTTCAGCGCGGCCCCGACCGGCGCCGGGACGGGAATCGACGGCAGGAGCAGCCTCCGCCGCCCCGCGGCTCGGCCACTGCCGCCGGCTTCGGGAACCGTCCCGGCGAGCGCAGACGGGGTCTCGGGGAGAGGGGAGAGACCGCGGCCGCCCCGAAGCCACAGGCGGAGCTGCTGCACCTCGGGCACAGCCCCAGCAACACCGAATGCTCCAAGAACCAGAGCTGGACCCAAATGCCAAAGCGGGAGCTGCCACCTGCCAGGAAGGGACGCCAGTGCTGCTGCCGTGACTGTGGGGTGCAGGGGGGACCCCACTCCCCGAGGCAGCACCTGCCTTTTCCCCTCCACTGCACCAGTGGAAACAACAGTACCGAGGGAAATATTCAAGTCCCAGGGTTGGCACTCCCCGTGAGGCAGGGCCCCATCCACCTCCTGAGCATGAACCCACTGTGGGCCCCCTCAGAGCACCCCAGCCCTCCCACCCCTTATCCTCCCCCTCAGCCCCACTCAGAGTCCCTAGGATAGCCCTAGTGCACGCCATTCCCCCCACACCCAGCCTGACCCTACTGGGGATCCCCCCACTCCAGAGCACCTCACTTCCCTTCTGCCCCATAGGTTTCTTGACAGCGCTGCAGGTGCTCCCCTGGTCTCTCCCAGCCCCTGAATATCCCCCATTTCTCCATAACTCCCCTGCTCCACACTTCAGTCACTGTGGGTCCCCCACACCTAGGGGGAGGACCCTCTGACATCCCCACCCCCCTCAAACCCTTGAGCACCCTAAAACACCTCATATCCAGCTTGACCTCTACGGGTGCCCCTGGTTCCTGCAGCCCCAGGTCACCCCACATCCAGCCTGACCCCA
>VZTA01006969.1:60880-94282 GCA_013398855.1 Mohoua ochrocephala | reverse complement strand
ACCTATTTTTTTTCTCTTTGCTTGTGCACATGCAAACTTTCAGTTTTGCTTTAGTAAACTGCCTTATCTCAACCTACAAGTCACTTTCCATTTATTTTCTCCCCCCTGTCCAGCTGGGAAGGGGAGTGATAGAGCAGCTGGGTGGGCTGGACCTGGTGTCCAGCTCCGGAGCCCAATACTTGGTACCCACCCCCACCATGATGATGCACAAAGCCACCACCAGCCCCAAACCAGTCGGTGCCCCAGTCCATCCCTCTTCCTCAGCAAACAGCTCCCAGCCCCATCCCACGTGCCTCACTGACCCGCCATGGCCGTTCCAAAGCGGTTCTCCTCGCTGCCCTCCTCACACACCCACTCCTCGCAGCACTTGTTGTGGAACTTCACCCTCCGGGGGTTGGGGCACTCTGGGGACGGCAGGCGCAGGTCATCGGAGCAGAGCGGGATGCAGCCGATGGCCCCGTCCATGCAGATGCACTGCAGCTTGCATGTGGGCTGGAAGCTCTCCCCGTTGAGGTAGATCTTGCCCAGCAGGTCACATGTTGCACCTTCGCGAGCTGGGGGAGGAAGAGGAGGAGAAGGAGGAGTGAGCAGAAGGCTGAAGCCCTGCCTTGGGGACATGGAGCTCCTGAGGAGGGACAGAGCCCACCTTCCCCTGCTCTGCCATCCCAGTGCTGGATGTTTCGTATTTGCCTCCCTGGACCCAAGGCTGTTCCTGACACCGATTTTTCAGAAGTGCTGGTCCTCCCAAAACTCTCTAGAAAAATTTCTTCTCCACTTGGATAAGCTACTAAGTGTGATTTTTGTCTTTGGAGCCTGTAAAGAGCCTGTTTCCCTGTCGGAGTTTTCCCCAGCCAGCTCGGAGTTACCGGTCAGTGGTGCTGTGCAAGACACATTCCTGACATGGCACGTGAGCGTGGCTTTGCTCCTCAATATTCCTGGGATACCAAAAGGCAACACTCTTCTAAGAATGGCTGGTTCCCCCATGGCAAATGGTACCTACAAAAGGAAAATGACGCTTTGGGTTGGTGACCTTTTTGGCCCCTCTGTGATGCACAAATCTCTTCCTCCTTCCAGCCCCAATTTTTTCTAGTTCTCTCCCTTCTGATCTCTGGATCTCTCATCTCCAGACGTCCTACCAGTCTCTCCCTCCTTCCCAATAAAACCTAAATGGGCAAAAAAAGGAAACTCAACAATATCTGACACAGAGCAGCAACCTTTACTCTGCAGGCATGACAATGCTCCCAAGCAGTTCTTACGACTGCCTTAGCCAGAACCTTCCCAGTGGAAGTTTTCCAGCAGAAATCTCTTACCTGATTAAGATCAGGAATTTTTTCAAGAAGAACCAACCAAACCATTTCAATTTGATATGAAAGATTTCCTTTATGCTCAACCAAAATACTCGTGGGATAGTATCCATAGAGGGAAGAGTTTCGCTCTGGTAATTATTTTAGATACTATAAAGATCAAGACAAAACATTTTGATAGAATGGAAAGGGAAAGTTTTGACAGAGCCAAATGAGTATTTTAAATAAGTCATGGAAAGTTTTGAGATTTTTGTTTTAATATTTATATATATATAATGTATTTTTTTCTCTCAGCCTGAAATTAAATGTTGAAATCTCAGAGTTGTTCACAGGACAGAAATCCTGATTTTGGACAGTTTTCAGCAGCTGCTGCTTTCTGCAATCCTGAATCTTAAAAAAAAAACATAAAAAACCCCCATGCAAATCTCTATGGGGAAGTTACCAAAAGGAAGGATTTTTGGCTGCTTGTGGAGGCTTCCCAGGAAACCTGATCTGTTTTCCCCTTAGTCCTGCTTGCCCAGGGGACACTGTTTCAGACAGAAAGTGTTTGAATCAAACAAGGAGTGAGAATCTCTTTCCATCCCATCCCCATCCCTTGAGGGGACACAAATCCTTCTGGTCTGTTCCTATCCTGCATCTCATCTTGCAACTCTTTTCAATGTCATTGGGATAAAAATACTCCTGTGCGCCAACTTAGACATTTCAAAATCCTCACTTTTTCCATCAAAGTGGAAGCCATCCATTCACCCTCCCTCTACACAACCATTCATACTTATTTTTAAACACTCTCTCCCTGTTTTTCAGCCTGAGCGCTCTCCCATCCCGCTGAAGTGGATCATGCTGTTCCCTCTCCTCCCTCCCCTCCCAAGGAATAGCAGCCCCCTCCAGGGGTTGATTGTGTCTTCCAAACTCTCAATTGCTCTGTTGTGCCCTTCATTACCCTCCATGACTTCCCTTTCCCACTGACCTGATCCAATTAAGGCTCCATGACGGCGCCCGTGGAGCGATCCAGCTCTTTATTCCCCGGCTCTGCCTGGCACCACCCACCCCCAAACACCAAGTCCAGCCAAGGAGACTTTTGCCCTTTTCCTCAGGGAATATGGCACCGCTGAAAGAGCTGCTCCATAAAGCTCTACCAGCTCCCTGCACCCTCTACCAATGGATGGGGCCCACAGGTGACAGGTTGTATGGGGCCTGGAGCAACCTGGGACAGTGGAAGCTGTCCCTGCCCATGGCAGGGGGTGGCTCAAGAAGAGCTGTAAGATCCCTTCCAAGCTAAACCATTCCACGATACTCTGATTCTGTCTCAGGTTGGTGCTGGATCATTTCCAGAGACATCCAGTGCTCTGGCCAAATGTTTCCCTAAGCGCTCACACCAATCTGCCTGCTCTCAGGTCTTCCCGACTGTTTTGAAAAGCTTGAATTTAGGAAAAAAAGGTCAGCTCCTGTCAGAGATGGAGCAGAGGAGCCTTGTTTTTAAACAAAGACCAGGAGGTTGAGGAAATACTTTATTTTCCTCTAGACCGAAATAATTTCTGCTTGCATTAGAAGGAGCTACTAAATTAAAAAAAAATAAATAGATTTTCTTTTCTAGCTGAAAAGAGGCATCAGGAGAGAAAGTTTCTGCATTTCCATTACCTGGCTCAGGAATTCTCATGTTCCACACAGACAATGTGTTGAAGGAGCTTTTCAGCTCTTCCCACCCACACACTACAGTGAGAAATACACTTTGCCTCTTGCATGGGAGCAGCCAAGTGGAGAACACCCATCCCTGGCACAAGGCAAAGGGATTTGGGGTGGGATATTCCAAGAAAAAGTACTTTCAGTAGGAGATCAGATTGCTGATATTTACCCAAAAGGATAGAGGATGTCCCCTGAGCATGTCACAGGACACAGGAGAGTCCCACAGCCCCACTCGTGCCTGGCTGGAGCTGCGGGAAGGCAGCTGTGCGTGTGCCAGGGGATCTGCTGTTCCCAGGGCTGGCACTGATCTCCCAGCACAACACTGGATGAAGCTCCAAGGAAATTCTGATGGATGTTCGGGGAGGCACCACAGAAAAACCACACAAGGACAGAACCTGCAGCTCTCACCTAAGCAGATCCCACTGCCTCTGTGGATTTTGGAGAAGTCGCAGTAGAGTCCCTTGTGATGGTCACAGGGCCTGTGCAAGGAGCAGAGCTCGCCCAGCTGCCGGGCACACACCTTGCAGCAGCCACAGGCATCCCACACATGGCTGGTACCCGCAGGGCACTGCAGAGGCTGGGAGGGACACTGGCATGGGAACGTGCAGGCCTGTGGTTCTACCTGGAAGGCAAAAAGCCATGGAGAGAATGAGTCTTCCGCAAGGCAGCTGGGCAGGGAGACGAAAAACACGGCTCTGCTGCAAGCATAGACACCCCAGAGAGAGGGGGGACAGCCCTGCTGCAGAGGGGTGTGTGCAGCTCCCAAAGACCCACAGGACTCATGTTTTCCTCATCCCCATTTCATCTGGAGCTCAAGGGGAAAAAAGAAAAAAGATGCCTCTGGGAAGCAGAGCCAAAACAAACAGGACAAGCGGTAGCTCAGAGTCCCCTGCGCAGCTCACCCTCCGCTTCCCTGGAAGCAATAAAGTAGTAATTATTAACAGCAAGAAATTCCAGCTTTTACACAGGACAAACATCAAAGCCTCTGCAGCAGCGTCAGACCCAGTGGAAGCTGGAAAAGTGATGTGCACAGCAACAGGACTTGCCCAAAGCCAGGCCGTGGGACTGTGGGGATGCTGAAAACCAGCCCAGAAGCTCCCGAGGCCCATTTTGTCCCCTGCATCTCTCACTTTCTTCTTTATTTCACGTGCCCTCTCCTTTCCATTTTCCAAGGAACACAGCATAACCAACCTTCCTTGGGACCTTGTGACTGCACAGATGCCCCCCTTTGGCAGCATTTCACTGGACAACCCTTGAAACCCACCCCTGGCTTTTTGACACTTCAGACACCAGAGACCAGGCTACAGCTGAAGGGGGGTTACCTGCTCTGGAAAACCCAGATGTGTCCAGCATCCCGGTCACTGAGTGTGTGCCATCCCTGCCCTGCATCAGCTCGGAGCAGGAGCATCAGCTCAGCTCTGGCTGTGCCCAGATTTGGGCAAGATGTAACACCCTGACTGTGAACAGTGCAGAATGTGTGGTCTCTAGAGATCCTCTGAAACCTCCTCAGAAACATCAGTGCCAACTCCAGCCTGGTTTTCTGTTCAGACCCTGCCCATTCAAATTCCCCCTTGCCCCACTCCATGCATCACTCCACCACTCTGGACAGGGAGTGGAGTGGGTGGAGAGGGAAGCATCCAATGGGGCAGACCCAGGAGAGCGGCAGCTGAGCTGGGAATAGCCTTGAGAGCAGGGAGGGGGACACGCACCTGGAACAGGTCAAAAAATATATCTTGTTATGGCTCTGTTTGCACTTGTCAGATCCCGTCCAGCTCTCGCTTGTGAAACAGCTTCCTTGGATATTGTGCTTGTTACCAATCACAGCAGGAAAACTTTTCCAGCTGTTTTGACTGTTGCTCTCACTTTAGCTCATGTGGGGTCAGAAAGTGCCAACTTCTTTGTACAGCTGTGTCACCAACACAGCACTTGTGGGACTGGGATTGGGCTAAACCTTCCCTCAAAGTCATGGAATATCCCAGGTCAGGAGGGATCCACAAGTCCATTGAGTCCAACCCCTGGCCCTGTACGGGACACCCCAGCAATCCCACCCTGTGCCTGAGAGCATTGTCCAAATGCCGCTGGAGCTCTGGCAGCCTTGGGGCCGTGCCCATTCCCTGGGGAGCCTGGGCAGTGCCCGACCACCCTCTGGGGGAAGAAGATCCTTTTCCTAATATCCATCTAACCCCCTCCTGACACAGCTCCAGCCGTTCCCTTGGGTGGTCCCGAGGGGTGAGTCCTCCCAGAGTCTCCTTGCTCAGCAGGAATCAGCATAATTCTCCTGGATAACTCCTAGCGCGAAGTATTTTGGAAACAAGCCTCTCCAGCCTGCAGCCCAGCTGTTCCCAGCCGACTGTCCTGGAGCCTCTCACCAGGACCTGGCATATCCCAGGAATCAATTCCTGACCGCTGAAGTGCATTAAAAGAACTAAAAATACAGAAATCTTCCCTACTTTTTTCCATGTAGCTGCCAAGGAACGTGTTATTCAGCCCCAGATGAGCTGGGGGGGTGGGGGGGAGATGTGAGATCACACAAGAGACAAAGCATTCCTAACACGGGATCTATATTAAGATGCAATCCATGCACTTAAGAATAAATAATGGTAACAAGCATTTTCCAATGCAGTGTCAGCCACAGGCCATAGAAAGAAACACTCCCAAAATAGCTCTCCTGCTGAAATCCAAACCAAAACAAGCTCTTTTGGGATAACAGAACGCAACAGTTTTAAACCCAACGCAGTTCTCCCATCCCTGGAAGTGTCCAAGACCAGGTTGGACAGGGCTCGGAGCAACCTGGGATAGTGGAAGGTGTGCCTGCCCATGACAGGGGGATGGAACTGGATGGTCTTCAAGATCCTTTCCAACCCAAACCATTCCATGAGTCCACAGTTCTGTGTGTTTTCTTTCCCACCCTCATTAATCATTGCTGGCACTAGTTATTTCCTTAATAACTCACCCACACAAACCAGCCCACCTGGTTTTACCTTCTGTTCACAGCAGCTTCACTTCCTCATTGTATCACAGCTGCTTTTCAGCAGGAGAACATCTGGATTCAGATCTCTGGTGTACCAGAGCTGGGTGACCCTGCACCCACCCATGCTGTGCCTCAGCTCCCCCAGCCGTCAGCTCAAAAGCCCAATCCATCATGATTTTCAGGACCCTTCTAAATACTCCCAGATGCTCCCACCAGTCGGCTGAGATGTGTCTCTCTCCATTGCCCAGGAGGTGTTGGGGCTCTTGTTTGCTGGTTTTATTGCTGAGCAAAGTCAGCCCAAGCTATTTACAACTCCTGCTGCTCTCCTAGGCCTGGTAGAGGAGGGAATGAGCTGGAATGGGGTTTGGCTCACACACACCCAACAGTCAGAGCACTGAAAAACTGCCTGGCTAGGGAGCCTCTCAAGTTGGGAACAGCTGGGAGAAAGTCAATGTTGAACCGACTTCCTTGAGCTTTCCATCGCTGAATTTCCTTTCAGAGAGGCTGAATAGTGGATTATATTGGTTTTGCATGGAGCACCCTCCACCCTGCATTCTGGTTCTTCTGCCCAAAGAACTGCCCTAAAACTGCCCCAAAGAACTCCCCAAACTGTTCCCAAGAACTGCCAGGATTGGAATTCAGGGCTTTGTTGCAGACCCAAAGGTAACACAAAGCCCAACACTTCCACATAACCTGCCACTGACCTGGGTCCAGAGGGATTCAACTCAGAGAACATTTCATTTTCTTCTCTCTGCAGAAAGGGCTGCCCCAAAACTCACTTCTACCTTCACTGGGCATGCTCCTGACTTGAAGTTCACTACAACCCTGACCTGGCTTCTGTTGAGGTTGGCAGAGCATTTCTGTGAACTCTGAGAGCAGCAGAATAGAACCAGTGTCAGAGATCAAGGCTATGGGTTTAAGATGGTTCTAAAACCTGGAATGTCAGCTCTCCCTGCTCCTGGCTTTGCTGACAGCTCTTGCATCCATCACAAACACTGTGTGTGAAGCTGTGGGACTCCCACAGCTGAGTGATGGCCAAGCCACCTCAGAAGTGCCAACACTCAGACCAGGGGATTCCCCTGCTCTGCTCCATTGTATTCTCCACCTCTGACTCCCCAGACCCATCTGCTCAGCTGACAAGCCAGAACAAGCTCTCTCCCAAATGCCAGCACCAAAACCAGTTACCTGCAGGTAAGAGAAAGTGAGAATGTTCTTCCTGCTTCATATTTACATGAAACCTCTTCCCCTGCACCCTCAGGAGGGCACGAGCGCTGCAACATGAGCTCCCACCAGTGCAGCAGGGCCGTGGCACTGTCAGGATTTCTCATTCCTGACCAATGTCCGCAGGAGCCCAGGGAACCGGCTAAGGGAGCCAAACCAAAGAGGATGTTTTAAAATGTGTCTGGGCTCGTGACTGCACTCAGAGGGCAGGGAAAGGTGAATTTTGAGCTGAGCCGGGTGATTGCGAAGAGCTTATGGAGCCAGGGGTGAATGCTGCAAGGTAGAGGTGATATAATGAACACCCAGCTGGTTCTTTTAGTGCTCCAAGACTAAGCAGCCAAAACACAGCTATTCATCCTTCAAACACCGAATTACTGTGGATAACCCCTGCTCTCTCTCCATCTCAGGCTCTCAAGGCACCTTCCTAAGGCTGCTGCAGCACATTGTACAACAGCTCCTTTGGAGAGACAAGAACCAGTGACCCCCTTCACAGGCAGAGCACGGGGATATGGAGACCTGCCCAGGATGAGCCTAAACATAACTCCCAGTAATCCTGGAGCTACTCCCACCTCTGAACAACACAGGAGGCAGATTCAGGAGCAACAGCTCTCATTTCCTGCCTCAATCCACAAAGCATCACAGAATCATTAAGGTTGGAAAAGACCTCTAAGGTCATTGACTCCAACTTAATGCTCAAATAAAGTCAAAAGTCACATTTCTGAGGCATTTGGCAGGTTTAGGGAAAATTACCTGTCTCAGAGTGGTAATTAAGGGTCACAGTGGTGGGACTGACTGTTGTTTTATGAGCCACATGGTGCTGCCAAAGCTGAGCCAGAGCAAGAATCAAGACACCCACCCCAAATGGCAGCAGTTTCCCTTAGATCGCAGCCCGGGACGTGTTCTTGGCAGGAAAGGGACTGGTACACACTGAGGGCTGCCAGGAGCAATCCAACAGACCTCATCAACCAGGAGCTGATTGCCTCTCTCAGCACAAGCCCTGCAAGGGGGCTGTGAACAGTTTCACCAATCCAAAAGGCACTTACGGCAATTTAATGATGGCAGTGACGTTCCTGATACTGCTGACACAAGAACAGCACACAAATGTCCTAAGAGGTACCAGCTGCTCTCTCAAGAACTTGTATTAACAGGAAAACAGGCACAAATCCTGCTCTGGAGAGGCTGCAGTCTAATTTTCCCCTCGGGATCACTGCTTTTGGGAGCACATGGGTGGAATCAGTGACAGCTGGGGAAGGATGGTGATGGTAAGGAACTGGGATACGAGACCATTACTCTTTGCAATGACATAAACACACTGACTTCCCCTCTCTCTGTTCTCTTCTCCTGCTTCTAGACCAGGGCCGATTTCTGGCTGCCAGGAGTGGGAAGAAACAAAATCCATTCCCACGCGCCAGGAGCTCTGAGATCCGTGGATGACACGCGTTACATGGGGCAGCTCCCAGCGTGGTTTAGTTACACAGCACGTTTGCATCGCTCTGTGCTCCCAGCCCAGCTTCCCTCGGAAACTCGGGAGCAGGTGGCAGCCGGGAAGAGTCTCTCAGCCCAAAGCCCTCGCATGCATCGAAGCAAGAAGCTGCAGTGCCCAGGCAGAGCTGCTGCAGGGCCGTACGTACCCAGCCAGGGGCGAGGAGGAGCAGGAACAGGGTCCAGGTCACTGTCTCCAAGTTGCCAGGCATCCCGAGTACTGGGAAGGGCAGGGATCCAGGCTGCCGGCTACTCCCTCCCGCTCCTTCGGAGTTTCCCGTCTTTTTGGAGCAAGTTGCACATCAGCTTCTACTTAAATATCCTCTGGAAGGGGCGGGCCTCGCGCTGAGCGACAGGCTGGAACCGAGCCCGAAAGGGTGCAACACAAAATTCCCAAATTCCAGGGAACACGAGTGGATTCCTGCGGCTCCGGCGGTTACGGGGCTGCCACCGCTGCCTGCAGCTTGGTTACTTTCCAAGTGGGTAAATCAAACCCCAGTAAAAGCAGGATTATTATTTTTTTTTAATTTTTTCTCTTTCTACCTCCGAGGATGAAGCCTGGCACAGCTTTCCTGACACAGATCCCCTTTCCCTACCTACAGCCGTTTCTTTTCGGCTGCGAGAGCTGAGGAGTGATTAAACAGAGATTTGTGGTGTTCAGAGTCTGAGCAGGAGGGAGGGATGGGTAGTTCGGTGCTGTCAGGTACCACGGCTGGCTGTGCATCACCTGTCAGCTTCGGGGAATGAAAGTTTCATTATTAGAACTCCTGCTGCGTGTTTTACAAGGCAATGAAAAGCTCCCGGATGAAAGTTTTTTATAAAGGACAGCGGTTCCCCAAAGTGCTTTGGGATGGATGCAGGATCTCGCACGTCTTTATCTCGGGTCACGCTCCTTTCTGTTTGCTGCTGAAATACAGCACCGGGCTTGTGCACAGCCAGCACGGCAGACCTTTAGAACATGAAAGAGTTGTTTTGTGTGTTAACGAGTCGTTTTGTTTATTCCCGAAGAGCAAGCGGAGCACCGCCATGGAAGGAGGAGGAGTGCAGCAGAGGGCACTCTTAGTCCTCGCTGGCCAGGGTGGGACAGAGCAGTCGGGTACCGGACAGGAGCCTCGGTACGCACAAAGGAGCCGCTCCTTAGTGTCAGGGAGCTTTCCCGGGGAGAAGCGGTGCAAGGGATGGTACCTTCTTTGGGCCAGAACAGAGCCGGGCCAGGAGCCCAGGCACTGTGCAATGCAGCCCCAGCATCTCCCCATCCCAGCTGAGTGCTGGGAAACAAGACGGAAGATGAAAAAAACCCACAGGGAGTGTGTAGTGGGTTATTTAAATTCAGCCTCCTTCCTTCCTGCCTCTGTAGGGCAGTTTAGCTGGGAATCAAGCCCTGCAATTCATCCAGGTTCTTTCAGGTCCCTGTGCAACACCAGATCAGCCTCCACACTCCCCGTGTGTCCACTACTGGAAACAGAAAACTCTGACTCTTAACTAGTTAGCACTTGGAAAGCCCCTTGGGATTTGGGGCTGGAGAGCATTAGCACAGCGCAAACCACCCCAGATGCACCTTCTTCTCCTCTCCCATGAGATGGGGGATTTCACAATCACGTCCGTGACAGCCACCTCTGCTCATGGCACACCAGAGGATTATGTCTGCACACAAAAGATTTCATGTTCTGGAGGTGGCATAAACATCCCCTGCCCTCAGGCACTTCAGAGCTCCAGGCAGTCCTGCTGGAGATACATTCCTTCTCCTTTTGGAGGGCCTGAACTGTGTTGTCACCTAAAATTAGCTGCTCACATTTCCCAGGACATTCCCCTGCTGCTTGCAAATAAGACAGGGATAAAGTGCTGCACACTTCTGGTCTCGTTTCCTCACATGGCAAGAATATAAACCCTAGCTGAATCCTGAGCCCTCCAGGGCATCTGAAGATGGGAATATGGCATTTTTGTGGCTTTTTAAAAGGACAGTGTGTAATGCGTGGCTCAATCCATTCCTCCTTCTCCAAGAATAAGACATCCCCCTTTGTCTAGCAATCGGACAAGGAGGAATGGCTTTAAGGTGTGAAGAGGGCAGGTTTAGATTAGATATTAGGAAGAAATCCTTCCCTGTGAGAGTGGTGAGGCCCTGGCACAGGTTGCCCAGAGAAACCCTTGGGTGGTTGCCCCATCCCTGGAAGTGTCCAAGACCAGGTTGGACGGGGCTTGGAGCAGCCTGGGATAGTGGAAGGTGTGCCTGCCCCTGGCAGGGAGTGGGACTGGATGAACTCTAAGTTCCCTTCCAATCCAAACCGTTCCATGATTCTCTGATTCTATAAGAAGCAGCAGCTGCCCCTCAAACCGTGATCCTCCAAATTCTGTTTTAACATAAACCTACTGTGTGACCTCAGATGAACCGTTCGGCCAACGGCCAAAATCCCAACGTCAGTCACCTGTCAGGACTTCCGTGGGGAATATTCGGCACTGAGCCACCATTATGATGGCTGATTAAGTTTTCAACCTACAACAAAAGTAAAGAATAATTCGATTATAAAACATCCTTTCCACGCTGCTCATCATCATCCACCTGAATGCTTCCACCTTCCCAGGGCAGTAAAACATACTGAGTTCAGTCCTGTTCATCCTTCAAGCCACCTCTTGGATTATAGGAGCAGGATGTGAAGAAGCATCAGCTGGAGATCCCTTGATTTTGGGAGCTCACTCCACCCATGGTCCAAGATTTTCTTAGGGCACTGGGACAACCAAAACTACCCCTCATGCTAGAGCTAAGCTGCTAGCCCCGCTGGACACGCCAAGAGGTAAAAGAAGAACATGATGGTTGAGTGACTCAGAATGATCAAAGGCAGGAAACGCCCAAGTTAGCACCAATTTTTATCTCTTCCTTTTGCCTGAGCTGCCTCGAGTGAAGGGATAAAGATGTCAACCCTGCTTAAAATCTCCCCCAAGCAAAGAATAGTGGGTGTTTAATACACCTTGTTACGTTCTTCTGGGTTCAATCACCATGCCCAACTGGCAGCTTCCCTGGATTTATAGTAATTTGGAAAGCAGACAGTTAAATAATTGCTAAAAATCATGCCAGGCCAAAGAATAAAATGAAGGCAAGCACACGCACAGTTTTTTTGGCTCAGTAGGATCTCTCCCCATGGCACTCTGCCTGCAGAAGCCAAAATAAAAAGCTGCTACAAGCAGCATGGTACAGGGAATTGTGCTCACCCACTCCTCAGTGACTTCAGAGCTGCCCCCAACCCTTTGTCCCCTGCCCCAAAGCTGCTTGGTCACCCCCAGGACACACTGGTGGCCTCTGGAGCCTTGCAGCAGGTTTGTGTTCTCACAGCTGGTCAGTCCTGGCAAAAGTTACCTCTGGAGTGGATGACAGGCCCTCACTCCCATTTGGGACTCCTTCAACTTGATGATATCAAACTCTTTTAACCTGATGACACCAAACACAAACTTGGCCCAGCAGAGATGGTGAGATCCATCCAGCTTGATGGTTGGAAACACAGGAGTTCCGTTCCCTCGGTCATTACCCAGCCACTGCTGCCTACTTGATGCATCCTGCTCCCACACTCAGGCTGGTCACAAGTGCCAGATCCAGGGCCATGGGGGAGTCCTTTCCCTGCTTTTTGTTCCAGCCTGAGGATACATGGCAATTCTTAAGTTGGGCTGGGCCCTTTCACTTCTCCCCTGCTGGTACAAGGCTGCGGGACTCAAGTGCCACTGGTGGTTTCTCCATCCGTGGTTTATTACTTGTAACAGAACAAAACCCACCAATGTCTCTCAAGGCTCTGTGTTTGCTGCACGGCTGGGAAGGAGTTCTGCCGGTCCGTGTGCCTTGGGGCAAGACAGATAAACAGCCCTGGATATTTTGGGGGTCAACATGGTTCCCAGAGAATTAACAGCTGAGAAGGGCTCTTCCAGACCCGAGTTTGAGTTCAAGTTCAGCACTAATTCAGCGTGTCTGGAGGGACATTTAGGGTCAGATTCACGCTGCCTAATTGATAGACAATTAATTAAGGCATCTCCATTTATAGCCTAATCTCTCTAGGCTTCCTTTAATAAGTGGAGAAGAGCTGGAGCTCCTGAACATCCTTCTGAGATCCTCGGCTCTGTTGTCCAAGTGCATCAGCCGTGGCACCACATTAGTGGCAGTAAATTGCCAAAAGAAAGTGTCACAGAAATGCAGCACCAGAGCTCAGCAAAGGCTCAGTGCTTCACCTTGTCTAACTCCAACCGGGATGCAAAGGCTTCCCTTCCCTATGGATGGAAAGGACAGGAAAACAACCCCCTCCTCACTTCAGCACAGCCCTGGGATGAAATGCTGACTGGCAGGGAAACACCTGCTGGCTCCAGCAGAGCTGGGATTCCCTCTGCCTAGCTTGCCAGATACACAGCCCTGAGACCACACTGCTGTGCCCACTGCATAAGAGATGTCAGGCAGGGGGCAAATTCTGTCCCTGGTTGCGGAGTTGACTTGTGAAATCCACAGTTATATTAGTTCTGGGAGGAACTATTGTATTTTAGGATTTATTGTGACATTGAAGTTTATCAAGGGATGTGACACTTGGGATAGGTGAGGTGGCTGCTGATGTCCTTGAAAATATAATAAATATATAAAAACAGTCTTAACATCGTAAGTTCAGAAAGAGATGGTGGTCCGACAGAGCTGACCAGCAAAAGCACATGTTCTCTTCTAGGAGAAAAATAAATGCCACTCTGCAGCCTGATCTCAGCAGGATGCCAAACTCAGGTCTGCAGTACCAGAGTTACAGCCCGGAGCACCCAAGGGAAAGACACCAAACCCCAGTTACCAAAGCATGGGATCCTTGTTTCGGAACAGATGAACAGTGAGAAACTCAGCACTTCCAAGGACATCCGTGCAACAAGACTGCAGTATGACAGCGGGTGATCCCCTGAGACCCTTAACAACTGCAAAATTTGGATGTTTAGATATAGATACAAGTGTGAGTCACCATCGTGGCCAGGAGCATTTGTGCCAAGGCACTGGCTTGCACAGAACTGCAGGAGAACAAGCCCTGGGAGGAAACAGCTGCACCCACCTGTGAAACAGATGCTTCCTCAGGTTTTTCCACTTCTTGGCTTACTGAATGCTTAATTATCTCGAAGAAAAAGTGCGGGGAGGGAGGGCATGTTTAAGGTGGACTTGGACAGGATCGTTTAAGGAGGCTGCCAGTGCCATAGGACTCCTCTGGAGCACAGCTCTGGTGTCTGTCGGGGGGTTTGGTCCTCAACACCTGCACAGCGAGGCACAGCAGGATGTGCTGGAGGCAACATGGCTTGGGAAAGAGAAGGGGCTAAGGGACATCTCTCCAGTTAAGGGCTATGAAATAACATTTCTGGTTCTGCCTACAAGTGCTGCATTTTCTCATCCCATTTTATGGACACTGGGAGCCGCCACCTCCTGAAGAAGCTGCAGCTCTGCCACAAGGACCAGGAGCCTCCTCTAGTGCCTGTGTCTACACAGCTCCATCCAAAAGGGTGCAAGTGGGAATTCTCGTCTGGATCCCATCCCTCCAAGGACTTCTGGCATCACCTAAGATCTCAGCCCTAAAATCCAGGACTCAGACAAAACAGCTCTGGCATAGTTCTTCTGTAATTCACACCAGCTGCACATCTCAGGAGCCTCAACAGGCAGCAACAGGTCCCTGAGCTCTGGCAGCCTGGGAGGACCTGAGGGGTGGGTGGCCTCCCAGGACTTGTGTGTAGCTCTCATTAGAGGTTTGAGATTCCAACAGGAGCCTGCCCACACCTTTCCCATTCAGGTTTTGGAATGATTCCAGCTCATTACATGGAATCAGTGAATAATGTTAATTGGAAGGACCCTTAGGTCCTCCTGCAGCCCAACCCAACCCTGAGGATAGAGAAGAGGGGTAGATTTCAGAGACCAGGAGAGATGAGCAGGTCAGTGGGGTCCCCAGCTCAGCCAGGCACTGCTCTGCCAGCCTTTCCTGTACACAGGAATCCTTTTTTAGCTTCCAGCCCCTCTGTAACAAAGGGCTGGCACCTCGGGAGTGGCAGGGACTTCTCCGAGCTGAGGGGATTGTTAACCTTGGAATGTAACACAGACACTTCCGAAATCAGCTGCAGACCTACTGATTAAAGAGCAACATCTTCCTCCAAAGGGCTGCACAAACTGAGTTACAAGCCTTAAAAATTATTTGGGAAATGTTAAGTGTGAGACTTTCACTTGCCTGTTCTTAATTCTTTTTGTTCTTGTGGTTACAGACAGACATCTATGAGGTTGCTTGGCCTTTTTTTTTTGTTTGTTTGTTTCCCTACTTATAGATATTTTTGAAGTTTCACAACACAAATGTTTAAGAAAAGACAAGTCCTAAGCTCCATAAAGAGCCTTGTTATAGGAATGATGGGATTTTACACATGTTGATAAGGAAATCATCTGTGGCTGGAGCCATCATTGCCTTCAGACAGACCAAACTCACACAAGCCGAATTTGACTCTTCTCCAGAGAGGATTCTCTTCCTACACAATTCCTCTGGCTGACTTCCCCAGAAACTTGTGTGGTGGTAGAAACCCCCTCGATATATTTAGAGGTGACAGTTTTATTAGTAGTAGTGGAAAGTTATTACAAATGCTGCGTTTTTTCATACCATTTTATGTAAAACAGTGTTACTGTTACAAACCTGCTTAAACCACTTTAAGTTCAGAACCTCTATTTTCAGTATAGCTTTTGCCACACTGTCTTTTAAATACCCCATCACTGTAGAGCAACCACTGACAGACTACTCAAACTTTTACAGTTTGGACCATTCAGCTTCAGATATCAAATAATAGACATTTTCAAATCAGTTTTCCAAAGCCTCAGTCTGTTATTTTTGCTGTTTTAAGGAAGTTATTTGAACCAATAATTTGCATCTCTATATTTTAAATTGTTTCCCCCTCAGAAGCATGATGTCATCTGGCAACAGAGGTGCATGAGATGGGTTTGAAGGCAGACTTGAGGTGAATAATAGTGACTTGGTTTTTTTCCAATCTGATCCCTGCAATATGGCCATGAGTCAGGTAAAAGAAAAGCTGTAGCTCGTTCCATTTCTTGGCCAGGCAAATAGCCCCAAATCACCTTTACTCCAATGCCTCTTCATGCACAGTCATTTCACAATGTTCTCCCTGGTGTATTAGACTGGAAGTCGATGACCTGCCTGGCAGAGAGAGATAAGTCTGCAAGGTCAAGAGGCTTTGTTAAAAAAAAAAAAAAAATTTGGAGGATTTTCGGATTTTTACAAAGTTGAGCCCAAGGTGGCCTAACCTCACAAAATGGGACGGGGGAGATGAACACTGTGGGACCAGGCTCTGTTTCAAGGACATAAGGCAAAAAGGCTTTTCCTGCCCGAGCAGCTGTTGGTCACTTGGCACTCAGCACCTTCAGAACCCACAGAAATGTTCCTGGCTCTGGCATTAATTGCTAGGGCTCTGCGTGTGTCCTCTGAAACATTCTGCCTGGACAGCGCAGCTACTGTTTTAGCTGTAGTGGAAAAGCTGGTACTCTCCTGTCAGGGTTTGGGCTTCCCCCAGGGCATGGGAGGGAGGGTGAAAGCCTTTCTCCTGCCCTTTCCTTGCCGAATGGAGAGGCAGCCAGGATCTGTCCCTGCTATTCCAGTCCCAGATAAGTGAAATAATCATAAAAGTGCGTGTATGAGAGGTGAGTGGATGTGAGGGAGCATTGGGGCTCTACGGTGGTTGTATCATCCTTCCACATCCTTTACAGGAAGACATTCATTCCATAAATACCCTGGATTGTGGCTGGGCCTGGAGTCCACGCTGAGCTTCATAGCAGCGTGTACGGGAATGTGCACATGTGGTTCCTCTCCCTTCCCAGAGGGAAGCTACTCTGCATTCTCCAGAGTCAGGGAGCTCTGTGGCTCTCCTGGGGCTAAATCAGCATTTCAAAACAGTGCTGGTGCGTTTCAGGAGGAAAAGAAGACAAAATCATCCATTATCAGGGAATCTGGAGTTTCTTCGTGAGCGCTGCAGGAACCTGAGGTCTGGAGAGAGCTAAAAGACGTGGATCGGAGGTAGGACTCAGGAAGGCCATGCCATTTTACACCAGTGGAACATCTGACCTTGATTCCCTTTTGGCACTCAGGGTGATTTTGGAAATAATTCTTAGCATATGTCTGCACTGCAGACCCCCAGCTGCCTCCAGCTCAGCACTGGATGTCGATTCCTTCTGGCAGTTGGGCTTGTTTTGATCAAGGTCCTGCTCTGCCTGAGGGCCCTGAGCCAGCAGAGAAGCTGCTGTCAGCATTCCCAAAGCTCAATCCTCTCATGTTAGAGCATCCTGCTTCTCCACATTCCCGTGGGATGTACATGGAGCTGCTGTGCCCGTGGCAGGATGAATGCCCAGTCACACCACACCTGGAACTGTCCCTCTGCCATCCCTGTGGCATTGATCCACACACTCCCTCCACGGGCTCCTTCTTTGTTTACAAACTAAAGAAACACAAATTCTTGCATTACTGAGAATTTCTGCTCAGCTATGGGTCAAATTTTAAGAATCCTGTGTTTTTCTTTCCAAGTAACAAATGTTTGTTTTGCTGAAGAAAAGGGGAGTGAACCTGTTCCACTCGAATGGGTGTAAATCAGGAGTAATTTCTCTGAATCCAAAGGGCCAGGAGCAGGGAAAACCCAGCATGAACAGTGTATCCTGTCCATTTCCATGAGCATATGAAATCCTCATTGCTCATTGCTTCTTTTACCCCCCACTGCTTTTGTTCTTTTCCCACCCTTGCCTTCTCCCTGCTAGAAAGAATGTCATGACCAGGATGTCAGAGCAGTTATTACTGGATGTTTGGGTGTTTTAGTAAATCCGTGATGTTCTCCAGATGCTAAAGATCTGAGAAGGCTTCAGATGGTTGCCTCTGCTCTCATTCACACAGCTATAAATTCCAAGTCACGCCACTTCCTTCACCAGACTCATGCCAGATGCAAGCAGAGGAACCAGCTCAGCATCCAGCCTGGAGCTACTAAAAGCAAACTGGCCAATGGCATTTCTTAGGGAAAGGCTCTTCCAGTGATTAATGATCGGCAGACAAACAATAGAGGAGCCTTGAGACACATTTCTCTTAAGTCACAGCAATTTTCACTTAAGCAACTGGGAATTTTTTAGCCCAAAACAAGAGACAAAATTATTTACTGTGTTCTGCTTAGCCAGTTTGTTTGTTTTTCTCTTTAAGAAGAAGCAGCCTTACTGGGAACATGAATGGAAAGATCCTGTTCACAACTTGGGCTTGACTTTGCCTGAACTAAAAGTCACTTGGGTTTAAGTCAACATGAGTCAGGCGAAAAGAATGGCTCCCACAGCCCCAGATCAGGAATTTAAGGATACAGAATGTCCTTTAATGCAACTGCTGTTGTTCTCAGGGGTTCCAGAAGTGCAGGCAGAGTCAGAGGGGCTTTTCTAAACCAGGATTAGGTGGGGCTTTGAGATCCACCTGATAACATGAGAGTTTTTGCTGTTGTGTACAGTGAGGTGCCAACTGCATTTTCGTTTCAGTGGGCCATCTGTAACCTTGGTGGGAGTTTGAGGTTTGATGAGCACCGATGGGAAAAAGTCTTGCAGGAAAGGCCTTGTGATCCTCCCAAAGGAGGGCTGAGAAGCAGATTTCCACGCAGAATGTTTGTCTTTGCACACTCACTCAGGTTCTCACAACGGAGAAGTGTTTGGCCAATGCTCTCAGGCACATGGTGGTATTTTTGTGGTTGTCCTGTGTAGGTCCAGGAGTTGGATCCATCCAACTCAGGGCATTCTATGATTCCATGAACTGCAAGATCGCTTGCGCACTTATCCTGCCTAACTTAGGTTTGACACACAGTTAAGTCTCCTGTTTGTGTCACTTCTGAAGTGAATTATACTTGTGTTGATCCAAATTTACAAAGTTATTTGATTCTTCAAATAGTTCCAAGATCGTGTTTATAAATTCTTGGATACTTTACATCAGATGTGTCAGCAGGAGCAGAGACACCTTTCCTTTTTCTGGTAGTGCAAAGCAGCCATAAACCCAGTTTAGCTGGCCAGTTAAAGTGGATTTACCGGTGCTTTGGTCTTGAAGCCGCTCAGAGAGTCAGAGTGTATCAGTGAATACTTGTCTGCATGTGGTACATTTCAGATGGATCCTTACAAAAAGGCATACTTTCCTCAGAGAGAAGTTTTTGACACTTTATGGTCTCTTCCTTCCATAAGCATAGCTTATTTTATTAAAAACAGCTGGATTTGCAGCAGTGTCACAGAGATGATGGTCTATGCTGGTCTTGTCCTGACAATTATAGGTGTCAAAGAGGGTCGGTAAAGGACTGTTTCATTTGGAGGTATAAATTAGATGTGGGAAAACCCCTGCATTTTAGACACACATTCAACCTCTTATATCAGAGTGTCTGGGCATGTTAAAATCTTTTTCACATGGCTTAGTGTTTCCTGGTGGACAGCCCCAGTGCAGCTGTTGGGCTCATTAGCTCTCAGACATGGAGAATATTTGTGCTGGGAACAGTATTTATAACCTTCCGAGGCAAACCAGAGCCAAGAGGTTTCAAAACACGGTTTATACTGGAGCGATAACTCTGCTCCCAGATATCCCACTGCAGAGGTTTCTAACCAGTTACTGGGATTACCAAGGCAGTAGGGAATCCAAAGCAAAAGGTGTATTCTAGACTTTGTAGGCCAATCTGGCTTTTGGTAAGGGTAAAGAAAGAATTACTTCCTTGAAGTGACAGATCTGTGGTGTTTCCTGGCCAAGGCAAGATAAGAAAGTTCCCATTCCTCTTTAATGAGAAGGAAGTTTGTGCAGAGTGAGAGTGAGGATCGACTGTTTCTAGTGCGGTCTTTTATGGAAAGAGTTTAGAAAAGGTCCATGTGGGAGTTTCTAAGGGATTTAAATGCTGCAGGGTTTCATAGAATCATAGAGTGGCCCAACTTGGAAGGGACCCACAGGGATGGAGTCCAACCCCTGGCCCTGTACAGGCACCCCAACAATCTCACCCTGTGCCTGAGAGCGTTGTCCAAACACTCCTGGAGTTGCGGGAGCCTTGTGGCCGTGCCCATTCCCTGGGGAGCCTGGTCAGTGCCCGACCACCCTCTGGGGCAAGAACCTTTTCCTGATAGCCAGCCTTTTGGAACCACTTAAGTCATTCAGGTCTCATCAATACAAACCTACGCAACAAGACAGAGAAGAGAAGGATTTCCTGCAGAACCACTTCCCTATATTTCCCTTGCCTTCTTTGAGATCTAGGAATTTCAAACCTTATGGCCCAAAGGAGAACGGGTTTCATATAAACTGATAAATATCTATTTGGAGATCTCCTGGCAAGTTTTACAGTATCACCATTTCTTAGGAAGTTTTTCAGTGCCTGAGAGAACATATTTTCTTTCCCTGCAGAAAAGCTGCAGCTATTAGACATTCCGCTGCTCCAGGTGCAGTTCCTGCTGCACTAACGCCGCGGCTCTGAATGATGGATTGTTGTGACCAACACTATCCAAATAAAGGGAGCTGCTAGGCTTTCCCAGAAATATGAAATGGCCACTTTCAGGAATGAGAAGACTCAGAAAATAAAATAACTAAGCTACAGTGAATCAGGTACAGTCACTTCTGTGAGATAATTCCCACTGAATATTCCTAGCTTGATTTCCAATCACGTTAAAGAGTCCGGTCACTTCTCCTTGGCCTCACGCACTTTCCTTTTGGTGCTTTCTGACATGTTAACTACACGTGGGAGTTTTTAACTCAATCGTAACTTCTCAGGATTAGCAGGAGTGGAATCAGATGGGTACAATCTGCTACTACTTCATCAGGAGGGATGTGAGTTGCACCGAGTCTGGGACTAGAAGCCATGATAAATTATGAAATAGACAGATTATAAATTCCAACGAGGGATGCTGGAAAAGCCTCAAGAAGGAACAAAATAAGAAACAGAAGAGAAAAGTCTGTTTTGAGAAAGAGCTGGATCCAGCTTGTTGTGTTTGTGGAGCCCATGTGTGGGTCTGTATATTTTCACATGAGCACCTGTCCAAGATTCATTCCCTCCTTCTAGATGCCCCACCCATAGGAAATTTCCACACATATGCAAATTCACGAAAAATGCTCCATGAAAAATGCTTTGCTGTGTCCCTGGGATGCCCCTAAACCATAAAGGAAGATTTCAGGGCACGGCTATACAATCTTGTCACTTCCCAGACAGGTCTGTAGTGTTCAGGTGTAACAGGAACGATATGGTTGCTGTGCATAGTCCTGCTGAGAATTACATCCCAGAATTGTATACGTTTAGGCTTCGCTTAGCTGGTTCATTCTTACCATGGGACAATCAATTGGCTGCATTGGATAGAGACAGATCTGAAAGAGGTTTCCATATTCACAGGGGGAGAAAACACCACTATGCCCTTAAGTTCAAGACTCTGACAGTTATTCCCACCTTCTGCCTCAATTTAATTTCTCTGAAAGGAAGGAAGTCCATGAATCCAAGGAAGCAAGTCTTTATTTCCTATCTACATGCCATGAGACTTGACAGCAACATGCAGAAAGGAGCGGGAAGGGAGCACCTGACACAGCGCAGCCTGACCTCGCTCCTCCTTTCACTCCTTTAATCCCAAATTCCCCACTCCTCTCATACACTGGAGCAACACTCAGTTCTTCAGTCCTGCCCTTCCCAGCCCCAGCCACCTCACACAGCCATCACTGTGCCTGAAACACAAGTCACTTTGTAACAATGTCCTGCTTTCAGATGGGATAAAGTTAATTTCTCCAGGACACAGAGCCAAAAAGCTGAACTCACAATGCAGCAAAATGAGAAAAAAGCATTTAATGTGGGAGAGGCCAAGCCTGGTCCAGTGTCCCCTTGATCATACCCAGCCTCTTTATCTCTTTGCAGCATTTCTCATTTTGACTGGTGGCAAAAAAAAAAAAAAAGGGTCTTGTAACAAGCAGAGCTTTTGGTGTTAACTTCTCAGCCCCTGCTCATCTTTGATGATGTAAATAATTAGATCAATATTGAACACAGTCCCACAGTCCCTTCCAGTTGCACCTTGCAATGTTTAAAAGCCTGGCCAAGAATCCCCAGGGAAGCAGCTGCCGATCCCTGACCTCACCCCACAGAGAAGGATCTACAGTGCAAAGGAAGAACTTGCTGGAAGCCACAGAGCCTGGGCATGGCCAAGCCAGGAGCACGGGGCAGTTCTGCCCACTCTGCCGTGTTTCCATTGGCACGGGCAGGACAGATATTCCAGTGATTTCAGAGAACAGAGGGCCCTCTCTGAGCTGCCGTATACTGCCATGTGTTTCCCTGCTGTCAGTGATTATCCATGGGATTCCCAACAAGGACCTACAGTCACTGACAACATCTGCTGCAGGGTTTCTAAAGGGGGCTGAGGACGAGCTGGTTTTAGCCTTTTGTTTATTTGAACAAGTTCATTGCTTGCCAGAAAAGCTCCCCTCCGNCCCCCCCCCCGCCATGCTCTCCTGGGACAGAAGGCAAGGCCCTTCCATCCCACACAGGCCGCCCTGTCCACCCAGCTCCTCAGGAGGCTGTTCTTCTCTTCTCCCAGAGAAGCTGCTAAAAGCAGCACTGAGCTCAGACAAGAGATTTCACCCACCATCCGGGCTGAGGAACACCAGGGTGGCTGTCCCGAAGCCTGGAAAACCCAGCATCCTGCTCCTGGCAGGAATCACCTGCCTGTGGCATATCAGAGGGATGCCACATCCCCTTCCACAGATGGATCTTGCTGGCTGCGTGAGGCCTGATGCAGTACACGGATAAAGGCTTCTTTTTCATGCAGCCATCTGAGTTCCTGCTGTCCAGTTGTGTCTCAAAACTCCCAAATACTGGTTTCAGATAGAGCCAAGGTGATGTGCTCAGAGTTGAACGAGCTCTTGAGATTTCACATGTACCAAAGAGAGCAAAGACTTGAAATCCAAGATGTTGCAGGATGCTGGGAAAGCCCCAGAACAAGGATCTGCTCAAGAGGTGGATGTTCAATACAGATCACACAGGACCTGTTCTGTCCTGAGCCGTGGGATCACTGTTGTCACTCAGAGGCACTTCCAGGTGGGATGGGGTAGTGTGCTGGGCTGCCAGCCCTGTTCAGAGTCTGTGACAAGATCCAGCTCTCCTTCCACATGGGAGTGTAGGATAAGGCTGAGGTAGAAATCAAGGAGAGCACACAACACTGAGTCTTTTTCACTCTGCTCCAAAGCTGCTCTGGTACTCTTAGGTCTTCACTTCATTGCTGCAGTTACCAGCAAAGAAATTAGTTAAACGGCAACAGAGAAAACGTAGCTCTGTGAAAAAACTCAAATGGTCATTTCAGAGGTCTCAAGGGAACTCAAGAGCCATGTTTCCCTCTCATCTGCTCACCAGTTTAAAGGGGATCCATTTACCTCCACAACTAAACTCTTCTAATTCAGAGGTTTAGCTCCGAGAACAGCCTATTTTGGAGATTTGGGGATGTCTTGAGGTGCTGAAGTTGACATCCAAACATCTCCAACTCATTGAGCAAACACATGCAGTATTTGTGCAGTAATCCATAATTAGGGAGCACTGCTTTGCCCACACTCCATATGAGAAGGTTGGCTGCAGTTACATGTATTCCAGGAATATTTACAGGTCTAAGCCTTGTCACATCGGGTGGGACCTTAACTGCTATCAACACTTATCTGAGGATAAGCAACCAACGGACGGATCCAAAATCTGACCCCTGTTTTGGTTTGGTGCTGTCAGTTCATTTCCAGTGACTTCCCAGTCAGTCTCAGTGACTGCAGCAGCAAGGCTGCCGGGCCAGCGCAGGCTCCAGGGCTCTCAGATTGACACAGCCGTTGAGAGTGAACTGAAGGTCAGCAGCAATGTCAGGGGAAAGGAAGCCTTGTTAGGTGTTGAGTTTGGCCCCGGGAGGGAGGTAGAGCTGCTCTCTCAGGCATTATGGAAACAACAAAAAGAGGGATCCAGCCTGATCATAAGGAAAGAAGGTCTCTGATCTCCCCTTCCCGAGTGCTATGACCCCACACAGAAAGAGGGCGGGTGAGCAAAGCCAGAGCACAGCCCAGGCACCCCATCGAGGGAACTGGGGGTTCCAGACCAAGAGACCAGCCCCAGGTTTGTTCACATCCTCCAGGGATACCCTGACTCTGCACTGGAAACCAGAGCACTTTGTGTTCAGGGTGGCCATTCAGAGCTCGTGCTCTGCTGTGGCTGTTGTTCTGCGTGACAAACACAAAGCCTACAGTAAGTGAAATTACATGCTGGGCTTGTTTTTAAAAGCATTAACATTTATGGAAAACTAGGAGCTCGTACCAGTTTAGGCTAAATCTGAACAACAGAGAAAATAAATCAGACTGGGCTTCGTGCACATACTTTTCTACGAAGAAAGTTGTTTACAATACATATTACACTCCAGAATAAATCTGGGATAAACAAAGTTGAACTTTTAATCTTCTCAGTCTTCCTGTGAAAAAAAACCTATTCAAGAGAGAACCAGCCCACCATCTACTCACTCCGCCTTGTTTAACTCCTTGTGAGGATCAGTGCAGACGTCATGGAGGACAGAATGCTCCCCATCCTGCACATTACTTGGCTGCATGAATGTTTCTCAACACTCCTTCCCTTGCTTTGCTAGGCAAAATAACACCTTTCTCCAAAGGCAGCATGACAGCTTGCCTGTGTGCCAGCTCCAGATCCCTTCTGGCAGGCACCAAGCACCAGCAACTCCAGCAGGAAGCAGAGGATGGAATCATTCGCTTGCAAGAAGGGCTTAGCACTTTTAAAACTAGAACTTCTCTTCCCTGTGTCTGAGTCCTTGTACTCCAGAGGTTTTACGAGAACACCTTTATAAGGTCCCCAGTAGCCAGCAAAACGTCACCTGTTGGACCGTCAGATACATCCGATATTCCACCATGGATAATGACCAGTTTCCTTCCTAAATTAGCACACAGAGAGGTGCCATTTGAAGAATGAAAAGTCATACACTAATTTTTGAACTTGCGGGACTTAGAAAGTCACACTCCTGAAATGTAGGGAAACCTAGCACTTTCCAATTCCTACATCACCTTTTTTCCCCTGCAAACTCAGAGCCAGTCTGAGAGCTTGCTGGCTATGGCAGAGCTTTTATACCCAACAAATACCAGCACTTTCTGCCCAGTGACCAAAGACATAAACTGTCTCCTTCGACACAAACACCCAACCACACACATGTGCCTTGCAGCCAAGACTCACTTTGAGGTCCTCGTGACTCAAAGAGGAGCACAAGGGAGCTCCTTTTGGTTTGGCTCAGCCTCCAGTCACACAAACTCCTGTATTTCCACTCCTTGTCACCTTCTCACTGTCTCCAAAACTTTTTCTCTGCAGCTGAAACATGGATTAGGGAACTGACCTGAAATAAAAATAACCTAACTGGATGAAAAAACAAAAACAAAGGGCAATTTTGTCCTGGTTTTCCTTTGGAATTGAGAGAATTCCAAAAGCTAGGCCATCGCAAAGCCATGCAAATGGTACAACAGAACGAGAGAGGGGAACGGTGGTGGTGCAGAAGGGATCAGTCACAGAAAGGAGAATGTGACTGGGTTCTGGGACAATCAGCCATAGCAAGGAGAACATGGCTGGGTCCTGGAAAAATCAGCTGCAACAAGGAGAACGTGACTGGGTTCTGGAAATGTACTGCTTCTGTGAAGAAATACTTGTGAAACCCAATCCTGCCCCAGTTTGGAGCTATTTGTTTTTCACTGGAGACTTGAGAGCCTGTCCACTGCTGACTGAGAGCCTCCCAAACAGACAAATCCCACTTGGCTGCCCATTAGTGACAAGGGATCATTGTCCTGCAGGACCGCCACATTCTTGGGTCCGTCTCTGATACTTTGAATAAAAACAACCCGAAAGTCTCAATTGAATAACTTGGTTGACAGAAGAAGAGAAACACAAACCTGTTAATGCAACCAGTGCTATTAATAACCTTTAAAGACCCAGGCTGAAAGCTGGGTAAGGCCCACAGGAAGGCAAGAGACGAGCTCCAGGTCCTTGTGGTTCAGGAGAATTTCCTGTCTTGTCAGCGCGCGTTTCCTCTGCTCCAGGGAGGGAGGGATGGCGTCCAAGGCCATTCCTTTCACTCACTGACCATGACATCGGCCGGAGGAAGGGCTGGCTGAGCAGTTTTAATGCTGATAGATGGTGACTTAGGAATTGAATGACCAGGAGTGATGAGCCAAGTTGGATTTGGGGCCTCAGGGATACTGGGGTAACTCCAGTGAGGATGTTCAGATTAACTCTGCTCCTTTCCTGACAGAGCTGTTCCAGCAGGACCTGCCTGCACCCACCAGAGACCATCCATTGCATGAATGACCTGGGCTGACCATTCCCCGCCTGCCTCTGGAGACCTGCGATGGAGACTGCGGGGGTCACACCTCACTGCTGGGAGTGGGGAAATCCTGTGGAATGGGCCAAGGCAAATGGCAGGATCCCAGTGGGAGGGAGTCCCGCGATCCTTCTGTTTCATAGTCCGGGGAGAAAACACTCCCCATCATGTTCTTTTCACCAGCAGACAGACCTCTGGAAATCAGACCGTTTCCAATTAGATGGCCACACGTGGATTTAGGAATCTGGGCAACCAGGTCGGTAAATGTTTAGGGCAGGGTTTTTCAAAAGCAGTTAAAGCATGTCCTTGTGAGAATCCCTCCTCCAGCAGTAACGAACGCAAGGTGCTGTGGCAATGGTCTTTAATTAGTGCGTACACTTTGTGAGGTGGGATTCTTTTCTTAGCCCCATTTTATGGCGGGGAAAGCCAAGGTACAAACGAGGCAGCATTTCCCAAGGCTCCATTGCGTGCTAGTGCCCAAGCCAGAAACAGACCCTACTGCTTCTGACTCCCAGTTCCTCCTCTAATTACCAGAAAATTCCTCTCCTCTATGGCACAGCCAACTGGTTCCAATAATAAATCCAAGCTGCTGCAAAGATCAAGTCCATTTTTTCACTGCTTAACCCAAAAAAACATTTAATTTTCAAAACACAGGTTTGGCTTTTCACCAAAGAAAGGATTTGTTTTTCATTATTCATCTGTTTTTTGGGTTTTTTTCTCTCTCTTTTTAAAAGCCAAACATTCAACCACTCTGTTCAATATAGGGTTCCTAGGCCAGGAGCACTGCAACTATCGTTACCCTATAAATCTTCATTATTCTTACTATAAATACACTTCTGTATTTTTCATTTTGTTATTTTCACGACTAAAAATGGCACCTTTAGCAAACCTCAAAATGCTTTCCAGAATTAAGAACTCTGAATCAAATCCTGTAGTCCTGACTTCTGAGAAGAAACACTTTTTAAAAAAAAATTGTAACATTCCTTGGTTTATGTCCAAAGCAATAATATTGACCTATAGCTTTCCAACACTGCTTTAATTTTGCCAGTCTGTGGTGGTAAAGATAATATTGTTTTACTTAGACACAGTCAGATTGTCATAATGGTACCTTATGTTACCTATTCCTATATGGGAAAAAGCCAAATCAGGACAAAATACATATATTTTTAAACTGTGCCCACTCAAGACATGTCAGAACAAAAGATTTGTGAAGGAGCTTTAATGTTAACAGGTACTTCTAGCACATACAGTAGTCTGCTGGGCTAAAAATGAATACAAATGCACACAGAAATGACATTTGTCCTTTTATAAAAGTAGCAGAATAGTATTTCCAGCTTTTCTTTTTATATATTTGTTTTCTTAACCTGGAAATTCAGATTCTGTGGAGGCTGGAAGATTCTCAGACGAGTGGAAAGTAATTGAAAATAGTTTTATCATCAAGTTTATGAGCGTAAAGACTGATCTGTTGAAAGGAGAAGCAAATGCTAATTAGATCCTTCAATTCTGTTTTTCATTCCCCATTCGGCACAAATGAGTAACTAACTTTGCAGAGGAAGGATGCTTTTGTTGAAGAACTGAGTAACACCAGACTCCCATTAAATCCCACCTTGTCCAAGAACTAGGAACTCACTGTAAATAGGAGAACAACTGGGGGATTAAAATGACTGAATCCATCTGGGATGGATCTTTTAGCTCTGCTTCCCTCTTGAACTGCAGTCACAGATTCCCCTTCATCCCATCAGATGGGGTTGGACACAGTTAATTTTTCAGTACAACAAGAGGAGGCAACAAGAGGAGCAGGAACTTTGAACTAGGTGCTTGCATGGGTGTTTTTGTTGCGTTTCCTCGGGTCCAGAGCCCTGTGCTGAGCAGGCAGGTGTAATTATGAAAGCAACACCACTCCGTGGAAAACCCAGGAGCTTTGGGGCTTCCAGGCAATTCCAAAGCAGTCGGGGAGATCAAAGTTCTTCACCCTGGACCAGCTGCAGCCCTGGTGGCCCCATTAACCCTCCTGACACACAAAAGAAGCAAATTATTAATTTTTTCCTGGGTGTCTTTGATATGGACACTAGCTCTCTTCCATCAAAGCCAAAGAATTGGGCTGGAAAACCACTTCAGAGGATTTGAAATTATCTCAATATATCTTCAATACGAAGAACACTGAAACAGGAGAAAATAGGTTGAAATTTAAAAATCAAAAAACCCACACAAAACCTTTGTTGCAAAGCCCAACCCTCTGAAAAAGCTGTTGAGCTTTTAGCCTGAAAAAAAAAAGAGGGGATTTCTAGCTTCCCTTCAGTTTTTCAGCATTCACTAAAACAAGAGCAAGATCAACAAAAATTGTCCCAGTGTATTCTTGTCCCAGAGCCTGATGAAGACCTTGCAAACAGAAATAAGGAAACTACAATTTACTTCTGGAACCCCAAGCCAAAGAGTTCAGACAGCAAGGTTTTATCCTCTTTAAACTTTAGAGAAAACTTTTCAAGATTCCCACCCTAATTCCCTGTTCCATGTTTGTTGGAATCAAAGAAGCAGTGTAAATGTTTGACTGATTTCTCTGATTTTTTTTTTTTTCAGTGACAAACCACCTCTAAGAAAGCAGCTCTTGGTAAACTGGACTGTTGGCAATCAAGAAAACGTTCAAGTGTCTCTCCGTTCCCTGAAATAATCCATTCGGTTGGCCTCTTTGGAGCAGAACATTCCCCCACTGGTGCCCAAAATGGGTACCGCTCCATCAAATCCAGAAATTTTCAGGGATTTATTGCATTTACTCTGCCCAGATAATCTTAGATCAGCCCCAGACTTAATATACCCTGCAGGGTGCAAAAACCACAGGTATTCCATCCTGGAAGAGGTGTGGATACCTTTTTATCTTCCCTCCCTTTCTCATTCCTCAGGACTGATTGGGTTTTCTTAAATATAAGGGTTAAATCCTTAGAAAATTCCCTTGAGGTCATCTACCCAGTAATTGTAACTGTGATGGTCTCATTCACAGAAATGGTCAGTTTGGGAATTTATTCTAGTTTATTCTGTGTAGTCAGTTCCAGTGCTACGCTGTAAATGTGAAAATTCCCTGAGCCCATGGGAGATTTGCAGACGGCACTGGACATTTCTGCAAGCCAGATCCTTGTGCACAGCTATACCTCTCCCACCCATTCAAATTCCCTGCTTCCCAATGCCACTGAATCTCATCCCGCGCCCACAGGAGCAATCTTTCCTCCCTCAAAGACATGATCAAGTCTCCACGTGCATTACCCAGCACATGGACACCACATTCAGGGGGTCTGCTATGGCAAAAAACCCACAAAAAGTCCCATGTGAAGCCTCCTGTCTAATAAGGGAAAACCTGGAAAAACCTTCTTGAAATGTGTTTTGCTGGAAGTTCAGCACCTCCCCATCCTTTCTACAGCAGTCAGAGAACAGATTCAGCCTCTTACCTTTCACCACTGGAAGACTGTCCTTAGCAAATCCTACCCTTCGTCTTTGATTTCTGGATTACATTAATCCAGTTCCTCCAGCTTCCTCCATAGCTCCAGAGTTTTAGACCTCTGGTTGTTCTTTTGGGTCTCCTTTGTTCTCCAGTGTGTCCTTCTCTCCCTCAGTGCATCAGTGACTCCCAGAGTGGCACAATTAATCACCCTGTGCCTCACGTGACTTTCCTGCTAATACATGCTAGGATAAAAAGTCGTCTTCTTTTNTTTTTTTTTTTTTTAACAAAGCACCAACTGTTAAATTGTGGTCCCATAAAACCTCTACATCAATCTCTGCTGTGCCACCACTGAGCAAGTTCCCATTCCTACAAATCCACTCTGGTTTTCCTTGCTTGTCTAGGAGAACCTGATCTACCTTTTCCAGACTTACAGGAAGAAATGCAACAAAACTAAATATTAATTCAACTGCACAAGCTTCTGGAGAGACAAAAGAGATGAGGGATAGGGCTCTGAGGAGCTTTCTTGGTGCATCTCCAGCACCATCTGGGCAAGGATAGATTTGTAACTGCTCCAGAAACTGATCCATGAGTCCCTCAAGTGTTATTTTTCTGATCAGTGACCATTTGTGGGGTCATGCAAGACCTTTCCAGCCATCTCCACTTGATGCTGTGTTTCCAGCTCAGTTTTAAGGCTGCAGGTAAAGCCAAATGTCACATAACTGGGACGAGACCACCACATGCTTCTGCTCTGCCACTCCACGCTCAGCTTTGCCATGGCCTCATGACATGGGTGCCACGCTCTACAACCAGTCCAGATTTTAACTTACTGTGCAAAATACACACAGTCAGTGAAGAACAAACTGAACACTCCACACACTGCTTGGAGCTTGGTCAAACTGGAATGCAGAGAAAGTGCTTTTAACTGCATTTTACAGAAGGGATTAAGAGAAAAAAGCCCTGATTTAGCCCCTTAACTCCAGGCATCTTTTTGATGTGCTTCAATTAGAAGCCTGAAGTGAAGAGCAGCCCTTCTCCCACACATTCTGCACTGCTACACACATACATGCACAGACACACACAGGTGCCCACCTGAGAGTCAGGGGTGCAGCAGAGGCTTGTGCCAGCTCCTGCAGTGAAAACTGATCACCCGGTACTGCCACCTTCCTGCTGTTTTCAGCACGGATGCCCTGATGAATCTGCCATCTCAGCCGCCAGCTCTCCCTCCTTCTCTGCCAGCCTTGCACTGTGCCTTCCCCTGTGCTGGCTCCGTTCAAACAAGGCACTTGCATGACCTACTGGGTTTTCTGTCGCCTTAGAATCAATTTGAACAGACTGGGGCTTGTTTTCAGCATCAAAACTGTTTGTACTGGGCCATTAGCTGAACACTTTGGGATGTTCACTGGTGGGGTGGAAAAGCTCATTTATTTATTTTATCTTAAAACATCATTAGCATAAGATCCCATAAGCTGACTGTGTATGGACTACAAACATCCCAACAGATATCCCAAGAGCTACTCACAATCAAATCCAGACCCAGGATTAAGTCTGTTCCGTGGGATCCGTATGGAGGATGTAAACAAACAAGCCCTGCCAGTTAGTAAATTATTCCTGTGAGCATCCAGAACACTCTCATTTGACCAACTGACCTTTTCGTAAATTCTCTGAGGGTGAATTCCCTGTATTACCAAGGGAGAAAACAAGAAACAGTCCTCTTTTTGACCCTGTTCCTGGTGAATTACATCCACAATCTGAGATGGCCCTTGCTGAATCCTGGCAAGACACAGCAGTCTATGATTTGATCCCTGTGGAGGACAGACGAGGTCTCCAAAGAAATTCCCTCTGAGGAGTGAGCAAGGACGTCCCTCAGTGAAGATATGAAGAGGATAAAAACTACAGAGGAATGGGGATTGACTGATGGTGTGGGAATAGGAATGCAAAACCATGTGCTCCTAGACGGCAAAACTGACAGCCCTGGGAATAAATTCCTCTGGCCCCACTCGCTCATGGATGTGCTCAGCTATTCCCCACACTGAACTCCTTGTGTTGTTGCTCACAGTCATTCCACTCAGAAGCCACTGAAGCTGGAAATACATTCCTTTAAAGCAAAAAGAATGGACGGCCCTTGTCCTTCGATCTTGGCTTTGTCGGGGAATCTCACAAAACCCAAGGGAAATATGAACATAGGACTATCACATAAATGACTGCACTTCTTTTTAAATAGAAGGCAAGAGAGGACATCAAGTCTCTCCCACTGCACCTTGATTGTATACAAGAGACTGGGTCTGGATAAGAAAGCTAGCAGGCACAAACGTATCAATATGAGCTTTTCCTACAACATCTTTCAACAATACCACTGGCAGCTAGAAATCAACCAGAAATTATTTTTACTTGCTGTGAGATCATGACAGGAACAGTGAATCATCAATAAATAAATAAATAAGAATGTCACGTCTACAATAATTTGTAAATTCTACATTGAAAAAGACCCCAGATCTCTACATCACTATGAGCTGCATTATCTTTGTCATGAAAAGATGGATTTGATCAAATTTTAAGACATACCATCTCATGCAATAATGGAAAACAGATTTCATGGCGTATTTTCTTCTGGATTACTTCAATTACTTTCAGAATCTCAGAAGCTATTCCAAACGCAAAGTTTTGCCTTATGTTTTGTTTTGTTTTATTTTCTTTATCATTTCAATTATCCCTGGCCAAATTAATCCCTGATCTCAGTCCATTGGCTACAGTTGCCTAAGACAAAGGACTGACTTGCACCTGCAAGACCAACAAAGGGAAGGTTCTAACACAGTAACATGCAGTACTGAGGGCACAAACCCCATTTGAGTCAGTTTCAAGCTCAAGCTAAAACCAGCAAATACAAAGTAAAATCTCCCAGGCCAGATTCTCAAGATCAAAACCATTAATTTTAAAAGTTGAAACCAGTCAGGGCCTCCTCCCTGGAGGTACTGAGTGACCCTTAACTCCAATCAAAGTTACCAAGAGTTGAAAGAGCTCTGAAGCCTCCCGGGCTGGGGCCTCCAACAGGCTACAGCTCCCAGAGACCAGATAAAATTGGGCTCAGGGATCACCCTTCCAGTGGATTCCAGTAAACATGAATTTGGAATTTACTCTGCGGTTTTCAGGACCAAGTTCCTAGATCCAGAAATACCTGCTGTCCCAGCAGAGGGAACAAGGGACACATATGTTCTGGCTGCTGACTGCTGACACTCACACTCAGGACAGAGGAATGCCCGCGTCTTCCTTTCACGGCCTCTTTGCCAGTTCATAAATTTTTAAAGGGGAATAAACAGTTTTTCACATAATAACATGCTCCTGGCACTGTTTTTGCTCCGTCACAAGGTTAAGCGCATAAAGAGCGGTCACTTCAGATATAACACTGAATATAAACTTCTCATCTTCTCCTGGTCCAACACAATCACATCCTTCTGCATTTTCATTGCCCGACATCCGTCTCTACGGATTATCCTAGGAAAAGCAAATTTTGTGTTACTCAGTCAGAAGGAAAAAAACAGAAAGGGGTTATTAAAGGCACTCACTTCATCAAATGACAAAGAACTACCGGCTTTTATAACAGAGAATGAGCAACAGCTTTGTGGGCTCTTCAGAGCAGAGCTCCAAGTTAACCAGTGGATAAATTGCCATGTTGGGAAAATAAAACCATTCTGGAAGCTGACACCTGAAAGGCAGACACAGCAGGGGCTTCAAAGGGGGTGAGTTTGCAAGAGACCAGGTTGCCAGTGACATCGAGGCACAAAAAGTGCAACTTTACAAGTCTTCATTCAGCTGAGTTACCAGCTGTAGGTCTTGCTGCCTTTCTGATTTAATGCTAGATTTTACATTTTAGGGAAGAACTTGGAAAAAATTACCTGAGGGTGCTCTAGGGACTCAGAAAACACATAAACTGTGTTAATCTCATGTCTTGCACCACCACCAACCCCCC
>VZTA01006969.1:39282-49726 GCA_013398855.1 Mohoua ochrocephala | reverse complement strand
AAATAAGGTATTTGGACTTGTGTGTGGAGTTTGCTGTGCAAGGTACTGCATTTTCTGGGGCATGAACTGCTCTGGAACAGCTGCCAGTGGGGACCTCCCATGAGTAGTAGGTGATGCTGCTTTCAAAATAGCACATTACTTGGTGTTTAGCAGTTCCCACAGAATAGATAATGCACTGTAAATTTACACCCTTGCTTACGGCTCGTTCTTTTCCCCAGGTAGACAAGCTCTTCCCTCCCAAACTCCTTCCTTTGCTTAGATGGATTCCTCTTATCCTCCCACACCTAAGTCTTTGATCTTTCTGCTGCGTGAGGCAGCCCATCCCATGATGGGATCCTGGCACTGCCCTCTTGGATGCTGTTGCATTGCTTCTGACTCACTACGGCATCAAAATCCCACGCAAAGGACCATTGGAGTTGGAGGGAGTCGGAGTTTTCTGTCTGGCTGACGTGCAGTGCTGCCACACCACAGTGAAGGGTTGTTGCAGGGTCCAGGGGTTCTGGATGTGCTATCCCTGTTCCAGCTGTGCTCTCGGAGCAGGTTTTAGCTACTTGATGTTAAGAGCTCATTTTCAGGCCCAGCGTTGGAAATGCTGTTGTTGGGAGTGGCAGAAAGCCTTATTTGAATATATTCCTGTTGAAAAGCGAACTTGATTGGAAAGCGTATCTCATTGACCCTAGGGAAAAGTAGTGTTTTCCTTCACAGTGGGGCAGTTTTGGATGCAAGCAGTGTCTGTCTTGTCAATCCTGTGCTGACTTGCAACTCTTGAGATTATCAGTATCCTCCCAGCAGAGATTTGGGGCTTTACCACTGTCAGTTTATGCATTTCGACATGGCTTGTGTCAGCTCAGTTCCAGTTCCCCAGAATCCACTGGCACAAGAACTACTTTACATTGACAAGCCTTTGAAAGCACTGCCAGAGCTTGGACGTGTGGCTTCAGGCGTTTGGGAAAAGCGACTGGAAGGCAGAATCGTTTTGTCTCTCCCAAAAGCAGGGACAACAACCCTAATGAACATTTTCGTTCACTGCGTTTCCCAAACCAATTCAAACTTCAGTGTAACTAATTTTTATAATACGGCATGGCTGTTTGGGGTTGGTTTTATGTGAGTTATTCTGTGTCTCTGCAGAGGTTACGGGTTTGTGAAATTCACGGATGAACTGGAACAGAAGAGAGCACTGACAGAGTGTCAGGGAGCTGTGGGGTTGGGCTCTAAACCTGTACGCTTGAGTGTGGCTATACCAAAAGCGTGAGTAGAAGAACAGGCGGACGTTTATATGAGAAATCACATCTGTTTTTAAATGCCTTTTAGTGTTTTGGGTACGTGTCCTGGATGTTTCCATCACAAAATGACGGAATACCCATGAATATGGGGAGCATCAGAATGCCCAGGAGTCCAAAGAAATTATAACATTAGCTCAAGACTAAGCATTTTACACTGTTTTGAATTGTAAACATTATTAAATCCGCACACGTGCGCACACACTGTAGTTAAATATGATTGTTTTTAAAGTGTTTGTTCCTTTGCTTTAAATTGAAATAGTCTAAATCTGCTTATTGATGTCTGGATAGCAAAGCTCAACTACCTTGCTAATTCTATTATGATGTCTACTACATATAAGACTTTTGGGGCAGGGATTAACTTTTTTTTCTGTGTTTGTTCAGAACCTGATACAATGAGATCCTGGTCTGACTTGGGGCTCGTAGCACTAGGGTAATACGAATCATAGTAATTGCTCCCTATTTGAATAATATTTAGACTTTCAGTGACCTCATAAGTCTTGGGGGGAAAAAGGAAGAGAAAAGCAGAAAGAAGGGGTGTATCGTGGTGAGAAGATAGATGTTTCCTTCTTCCTACTTCTCACTAATTCCATCATTAGTAGAAATAGCTTTATGTGTGACATATTTTCATTTTCAAACAATATTTGTCATCTCATTATTTCAAATCTTGATAGTTAGGTGGGATCCTAGTTCCTTGGGAATGCTGCCACTTTATGGCAAGGAATAGGAATTTTAGTCAGTTCACAGGGTATTTAAGTTTATTTTTTACTAGTGGTTCTTATTTCATGAACTTTTTCAAGTCTGTGCATTGAAGACCACCCAGTTCAGAGAGAAAGGGGACGAGTCCTTGCTTGGGTTTCTGTATGACAGTGGCAGAAGGGAGAGGTTTTTCCATTCTTACCAAAGAAAACTCCAGGTTTTTTGCAAGACTTTAACTCTTCATGTAAAGCAAGACTCAGTACCTTCTCTCAGAAAGCTGCAGATCACTTAACTCCATCCTCTTTATCAGAAGAAAAAAGGGACCCCAGTATCTGGATTGTGGTTCAGGATTGTTCTAAACTGAAGCTCATGGTCCTGAACTCTTCCCTTCCCAAAGGCAGGAAGTGATACCCAATTGGCTCGAAAAGAATGAAAGCAATGTTTATTAATGAAGAGGAATATGAATACAGGAAAGGGCATTAAATTTAAACTACTTCTTTCTTTATGCAAATGTATGCAAATAATAAATATTGCTGCAGTAAATAGTGAATATATTTTAAGGATTGAAATTTGCATGTTAGACTAAGCCTTGTCTTTTTACCATATTGTATCTTAAGTTATTTCACTGCTTTTTTCATACTTGTTCTGCACTATTTGCAACTTACTCCTGCTTTATTTTTTGAAGTAATCGTGTGAAACCAATGGAGTACAATCAGATGTACAACTATAATTACAACCAGTATTACCAACAGTATCACAGCTACTACGCGCAGTGGGGGTACGACCAGAACACGGGCAGTTACAGCTACAGCTACCCCCAGTATGGCTACACGCAGAGCACCATGCAGGTAGGGCGGCACGGAAACACCACGGAGCTTGAAAAGTGGCATGGGAACATCTTATCTTCAGCTCTGAGAGTCACAGCATGTCGTGAGCTGGAAGGGACCCACAGGAATCATTGAGTCCAGCTCCTGGCCCTGCCCAGGACACCCCACCAATCCCACCCTGTGCCTGAGAGCATCGTTCAAATGCTCCTGGAGCTGAGGCAGCCTTGGGGCCATGACCATTCCCTGGGGAGCCTGTTCAGTGCCCAAGCACCCTCTGAGGGAAGAATCTTCTCCTGATATCCAGCCTAACCCTCCCCTGACACAGCTCCAGCCATTCCTTCAGGTCCTGTCCCTGGTCACAGGGAGCAGAGATCAGAGCTGTCCCTTGGGAGGGGCTGCAGACCCTAATGAGCTCTGCCCTTAGCCTCCTCTGCTCCAGACTGAACACACCAAGTGATCTTACTATAGACCTCTTAATAATGAAGTCTTAATATAGCTACTATTTAGTGTTTAGCCCCTGGTGTGTCCTGTTGCCTTATGGGGGGTATATTGCTGAGGTAAGAAAAGGTCTGGAGGACACAAAGGGTCTCTTAATATACTTGTCATGGTAGAAGAGTTCTCTTGGTACAGGCAGTGCTCAGAGTGCCTTTGGGATCCTTCATAAGCTTTGTTGTAAAGGATAGAACACATCAGAACAGTCACTCCACTTCAACCCTGGAATTTCGAGAACTGCCTCTGTTAGAGGTTTAGTGTGGGATCTTGCCCATGGAGTGTTGGGAATGGAACACACGCTCATGTGTGAAGAATTCTGTTGTAATAATTCCAGTATGAAAGTCAGTCTCTGACAGTACTAATCAACAAGTGACGTTTGCAAAAGAAAAGATAATTATCCACTGTTCTAAGGGGTTTGTTTCTCCTTGCAGACATATGAAGAAGTTGGTGAGGATGCATTGGAAGGTATGTTTCTCAAATTCTGTATTGAAGTTGTCTGTTTGTTCTGCACTGCTTAGAGATAGACTTTCTCAAATTGGCCCTAATTTCAATTTATAATATACCTTTATCTTTGAATAAATCTAAATCTGAGAAAATTTGTGGGTCACTATCACCTAGAACAGTTGCATCCTGGTTTTACTGTTGCCGCTCCTAGTCTGAACCTGGTGAGGACAAAAACTATTTGACTTCCCCGGCACTGAGATTTTAATCTTCTGTAGTACTGAAATTTTTATCCTTTTTTTACTAGGGGTTTTTTTTTTCCCAATATGCTACCAAGAAAAAAAGTGGATATTCTGTTTTTCTATAAAATCTTGACATTTAGAGCCCAGAATACTTCACTGTGCTTTTAGTTCAAAAGGGAATAATATTAGTCAGCACACTGATAAAATATTTCAAGCAGTCCTTGCTTGAAATGGGTCACTAAACCAGATTGGGGTTTTAGATACCTGTACAAGTAGCTTTCATTTATTGATGCGAGAAACTGTCATTCCATGCCAGCACTCCCTTGGTTCCTAACTGTGACTCCAGCTTTGAGCTGCTGGAGGCTTTGGCAGACGAGCTCTGGTGACTGCTTGCAGCAGCATAGGACGCTCCCGTCCATCCGTCCATCCATCGTTTGTGACCTCACAGTGGAGTGAGCAGAAGGGAACAGGTACCTCTGCCTCTGCTCCCGCCCTTTCCGTCAGGGCGAGCCCCTTCTGGCAGTGCAGGTGGCTGCACTGGGCCGTGAGGTGCAGGTGTGTGTTCCCTCCGCCGGCTCTCCTGTGGAGCAATCGCCTCTGAAAAAAGGGATCTGTTTGGATGTAGCGTTTGGGTTCCTTATCGCATCGCAGAGAGATTGACTAGGGCCGATCTGGTCAGGTTCGTTATTGGGCAAGTGCTGGGAATGTTTGGTGACTCACGGAATCACAGAATACTTGGGGTTGGAAGGACCTCTGGAGATCATCCAGTCCAGCCCCCTGCTGATGCAGGCTTACCTAGAGTACGGGACACAGGAACACATCCAGGTGGGTTTGGAATGTCTCCAGAGAGGGAGACTCCACACCCTCCCTGGGCAGCTGTTCCAGTGCTCTGCCACAGTCCATGAAAAGAACTTCTTGTTCCTGTCGAGGTGGAACTTCTTGTGTTTTAGTTTATGGCCATTGCTCCTTGTCCTGTCAGCAGGCACCACTGAACGGAGTCTGGCACTATCCTCTGACACCTGCCCTGGCGATATTGAGACTTCCCCCATGTTTGTTTTAATAAACCAACTTGTTTACAGGGTGGGTTTTTTCTGAACACCTTTGATGTGTGACCTGTTTTTCTGTCTTTCCTTCCACAGATCCCATGCCTCAGTTAGACGTCCATGAAGCAAACAAGCAGTTTATGGAACAGAGTGAAGAGCTCTACGATGCCTTGATGGACTGTCATTGGCAGCCTTTGGACACTGTCTCATCAGAGATCCCAGCCGTGTTATAGCCTCGTTGCTGAGGCGTTGTGTCTGTGGGACATCCTGCCAGTGCGCTCCGGACTGTTACGCTGCCCCTGGATCCTGCAGTAGTGAGGGGTGGCCCTTTCCCCACCCAGGTCTGGTACTCGGAGTACAGGAGGACTGTGGCCTTTCCTGTAGAGAACAAGTATTGTAGGAGCATCATGGTAACCTTTATTCATGGTGAAAATTAGAACTGCAACAGTTTTATTCCTTTTGTCTTGAAATGAACTCTTAATACTTATTGGGAATTGTAATTTATAAACTTTCAACGAGATGGCACAGGGGAGAGACTCTACTCCATCATACAATAAAGAAGTTGGTCTTTTGAGTAAAATTACCCTTTGCATTTTGGTTCCTGCCCATCTTTCTGTTTTGCTGCCCATTCAACTGTCTTAAGTCATTTGACCCAACGCTCATGAATGTGTTATTTTTAAAAAGATCATTGTTGGACACCACTAAAATGTCTCAAAATCTTTCCAGTGACTGGGTAAGGTTGCTGTAACTTGAGCATGGGATGAAAACTTACGTTCTGGTTAACTTAAGTTGTGATCTTGAGCTTGCAAGTTTGGTGTTCTCAAGCAATCAACCCAAAGAGCACTTTGGAGAGCAAAGACAGAAAGGAGCGTTATAAAGCTACAGATTGATGCCTTTTACCTGGTGATTTCTTGCACACCTGGCCTGCTTTCCCACCTGTGAACGAGGAAATAATTCCCCATCAACCAAGCAGTTTAAAACACTTTTTCCAGCAACCATATTTAAATGTTATTTTGTGTATCATGCCTTTATTTTTTTTATTGTGGACACACCTTGATGGTCTCATTGAGATGTTGAGATTTTGTAGTGTCTTCCACTGTCTGGTCAGAGTGAAACTGAAGATCATGCAGCAAAAACGGGTCAGAGCAATTGCATTGATATATTGTGCAACAAATGGTTGTTAACTTGGAAAGCGGTTTTCTACTGGATGTTGTATAAGCTGGATGGACAAGCAATATATTTAAGCTGATATGTTGCATTAGAGGTGAAAGTGAAAATAATAGCACTTATATACATGTTATAAGCCCTTTTTCAGGCTTTTGTGCCTTAAACTCTTGGAGAAATAGGAACAGAGAAACTACCTGTAATAAATGTCTATCCAAGGAGTAGTTTGGTAACTGAAATTGCTACTGCAGAGCATTTCGTTGCCTCCCTGCCCATGTCGATGCAGAGATTTGCCACAAAATTTAAATACTTTGATAAAGCTACTTCTACTACACCTTTGTTTGTGTCCATAATTATGACCTATTTGTTAGTCTGTGGTCTTTTTTATCAACTGGAAGTGGGAATGTGAGGGGAATGGTGATGTGACTGGAGTTAGGTTATTCCTAACGAGTAGAGCTAGAGGACTGCTGGACTCCTGCGTTCTCATCTGCTGTGAATTTTCCTCGTGATGTGCCCCTGACTGTGCTGCTGTCTCACCTTCAGCTGCTCTGAATGTAAGGAAAGGAATGTTCCCTGTTCATGCCAGGAGTTTCAGAAGCAGCAGAAGTGGAATGGAGCAGAGCTTTATATCCTCTGATGTGGCCGCTCAGCTCAGGATAGCCCCTCTTCTTGGGAAGTTCAGCAGAGTGGCATTGCAGAAAGTGATGTAAAGAAGGGCTCGTTCTGTTACTGTGCTGCCCTGTGTGCCCGCCCTTCTCCCATTTTGGAGTTACCCTTCCCTACCCCCACGAATTTTAGCTTTTACAACGCGGCCATCCCAGTTTGCTCTGGGGGGTGAAGCCACACTTATTTATCAATATAAATTTATTCCGCTGTTCTCATCTGCCCAGCATTGCTGTCTGTGGAGTATATCCTAATGCCTGGATAAACTGTCTCCATACAACTCTGTCTCTAGCGAAGAGAGGAGCAGGTTATCAGGGAGCAGACAGCAACCCTGAGGGAAAATCCTTTCGCTCTCTGCTTTTGTTTTGTGGTGGAAAGAAAAATGGTAACTATTAATCCAACCCATCCTAACCCCTAATTCCTGGGAGAGCTGGGCATGTACAGACCCTTGTGAGGAATAATTTAGGAGTGCAGGGGCCAGCAGAGATGACCTGCTGACGCCTGTTTACTGGTGCTGCAGAGCTTAAAATAGCTCCTGCTTTCCTTTTAGGAGAGAGGTTGATGTGAGGCTCCGGGCCTCATTCCCTGGAGGTATGAGCCAGGCTTTTGGGGTTGTTTGGGAGAATCTCAGCCAAGGTTCTGTGGAGCTGTTACATCTCTGCATTGTTTGGGGGTTTTTTTGTTATATCACTTACTCATCTTATTGTTCATTTTCAGCTCCCGGCCATTATTGCAGTGTCTGAAGCACAGGAGAGACTTTTATGTGGAGCTACAAAACAGCCACCACCTGAGATTTGTAGGGTTTGCCTTTTGGAATCCAAGTTAAATAGAGTGTGGGATTTTGTTTCTCCCGGATGGCTACAGGAAAAGGCCAGATTAATTACCATTTAGTGTCACACAGGATGACAGACAAGGGCTCCATGTAGTGAGGTAAATTCTGCTTTTATCTCTGTGTGCTAAAGGCAAGAAGTCCAAGGCAGATGATATCACAGCTCCCTGGGATTATGTAATTCCTGAAAATTGCATCCAGATCTGCAACAGAGATCATGAAGCACTCTGCCTTTCAGCAGGCAGGGTTTATAGCAATTCCAAAAACAACTCAGACATTCTTACTGTGTTCTTTGATGAAGATGCGATCGTCCAATTTAGATGAAATTGCAGGGACTCTGATTCCCGTTCGAGTTACACAGACTGGGCATGTTCAGCAGAGTTGGAGGGACATGGGTGTTTTCAGGCACAGAGTGGCGATTTCCAAAGGCTGAGCTCTGAGACTGCGGGGTGGCCCCTTGCCATTAGCCTGTGTTTAAGTAAAAGCTTGACAATATACATCGGGCTGGCCTGGAGGCAATCCTGACCCGCTTCCAAAGGGATGAGGAGTCTGGAAGCATTTCTTTTAGCAAATGTATGGATGAGAGGGCTGAAAGGGGCTGACGGTGATTTTTTTTTCCGTGTAAGTCTGACTAGAGAAAATTCCTGTTACTTAAATCAGTTTCTGGAGACGGGTTCATATCCCACACACCGAGACATACACAACACCCTTAGGAATTTCTCTGAATCCCTTTTGAGGAACAGAGATAAATATTTGACTCTAATCTTCCTGTACTGGGTTTCTCATTACTGGCTTGTTAATCCTCAGCTTTCGCTAAGCAAGGCCTGAGAGGAATTTTTACCTTCCAGCCTTGCTATCTTCCAGTGATCTTGTAAAGCATACTGGATACACCAGTTTCTGGATTTACCTTGGGATTTGCTTAAACATGAAACTAATTCAGTGGCAAGATGGGGTATGAATTTGAAATGCAATAGCAGAAACTGATAGAGCTGCTTCAGGAAATGTCACTGACAGCGTTCACTTTCCCTTTTTTTCCTGGTTAGAGCATTTTTTCAGAAGATATCTCCTCTTTTTTTTTTTTTTTTTTTCCCTTAGAGGTTATTCCAAGTCAAAATGGTTTTTCCAAGTGCAGTCAGTTTTTTAAGAAGGGGTTTGGCGTCCTGCTTGGCACACACTCATTTTTCCCAGGCACGAGGTGGGATTCTTGGAGTGCTCTGTGCAGGACTGTTGGACCTGATGATCCTTGTGGGTCCCTTCCAAGTCAGGATGTCCCATGAGTCTATTATTTCAAATATCATGCTGCTTCTGCTGTAAATTTTCCAGAGAAAAAGCAATGGTGGATAACACAGCTAAGGTGACACAGATTGAGAGCTAACCATGGCCAGGACTTGGCTCGTCCCCTTGATGTGTCCCAGGGAGCCACAGGCACAACAATCCACCTGGATCACTAATGCACGCCTGCTTTTCCTTACTGATAGTTTTCACATCCCTGTGCACTGTCTGGTCCCACCCGACAGGTGCTGGGAACTGCAGCCTCTTCCAGCATGTGCTCCCTGTCCTGTGCTGTGGAAGAGGCTGGTGAGAGATTCTCGGGAGGTTTCGTCAGGGCTTCACTGACCGTGGACGTGCAGTGGGATTTTCTGTGCCCCTCTTGGATCTCCATCCATCTTGTCATGGCAGGCTGAGGTCTGCTGGGGATCCAGTGCTTTTCATTGCTGCTCTTCGGGGATTCTCCGAGTTCGGCATTTGGAAGAGTCTCTTCCCAAACGATGTTTGCGAAGGTTTGAATTTTTGGGGAAGGCTGATGTTTTCTCCTACAGTGATTTCCCAGGTTCTACCCTGCCCTAGGATTTGACATGATTTCTAGGCTCACTTTGAACGAGTGGCTGTGCCAAGGAGACTCCAGGGATTGCCTCGTGACTTGGCGGAGCAGCTGTGAGATCCATGGAGGAGGAGAACGGGAGCAGCTGCTTGTACCTTATCCCTGCCAGCTTTGGCAAGGACTGTCTTGGGGAGGGTTTGGCCACACAAAGTTTGGGGCTCATTCCCAGACTTGGCTTTAAATGGCTGAGGGTTTATTTTGTTGCTGATCTGGCATGTTTGGAGGGAATTACCAGCTCAAAAGGCCATTGCTGAACACTGGGAATTTTTTCATCTGTTCATTGGCTCAGAACAGATTAAAAAATGACCATCCTTTTTGCCCTTTCTCCAGGACTTGGGCAGGAAGCAGTCTCAGGCTTTTTCGGCTGATTTCCTGCGATGGCTGTGCTTTCAGCATCAGCACCAGCAGCTGTTCCAGCACTCCCTTCCAGCCCGTTGGCAGGTGTTCCCATTTTAAATCCTTTCCACGGATTATAGATCATGAGTCAGGAGCCTTACAGAGGTATTGTGTGGGCAAACAGACTTCTGTTTCCAAGAACCTTTCCTTCTATTCTCGAGGGTGGAGTGTTCCCTCCATGTTCCAAAAAGGAGGAAGGAGTAGGGGAAACGCAGCTGCTGCCTTCAGCTTTTCCAAGAGCAACCCCTGGTGTGCACCTTGCATGGCGGAGGAGAGAGAAATGGTGCTTGTGCCACCCGGACTGGAGAATCATTTAGGCGGGGTGGGGGTGTGCAGCTGCTCCCGGTGCTTGTGGGGGTTGTGAATCATGGGATCATGAAATAGTTTGGGTTGGGAGGGGACTGAAAGTTCATCTCATTCCACTCACTGCCATGGGCAGGTGGTTCGGGGGACTTGTTTTTCCTTTGGGATGGGATGGAGCGGCAG
>VZTA01006969.1:0-10809 GCA_013398855.1 Mohoua ochrocephala | reverse complement strand
CCCCCCGCCGGACATTCTGGGGAAGCCCCGCCGTCCCTCGAGGGGTCCCGGGTGGGTCTGTCTGTCCCCCGGAGCGGGATGAGGTGCGAGGACCCGCGGGGGTCCCACGCCTGGAGCCGGGTGGGCACGTGGCCCCTGTGCCGGTGGCTCTCTAGGTTTGTCCTGGTGCATCCCAGCCATGGGATACCGAGCCCCCCGTCACCCGCCAGGAGATCGTGACCTGAAATCCCTGAGATTTAGATGGGATATTGAGAAGAAATTCTTCCCTGTGAGGGTGGGGAGGCCCTGGCCCAGGGTGCCCAGAGAAGCTGTGGCTGCCCCATCCGTGGAAGTGTCCAAGGCCAGGCTGGATGGGGCTTGAAGCAACCTGGTCGAGTGGAACGTGTCCCTGCCCATGGCAGGGGGTGAGACGAGATGAGCTTTCAGGTTCCTTCTCACCCAAACCATTCCACGATTCTGATACTGGCTTTCCCAGCAGCTTGTAGACCCCAGGCTTGCAGGGATGAACTGCAGCCCCACACTGTGACAAAACCACCTTTGTGCCTCCTGCACAACCACAGGCACATCCACTGGGAGTGCAGCTGCTCCGGGACCCCCTGTCAGATACTCCTGTGGTGGCACCACACCTTGACACCAGCTTCTCCTGGGAAGGATCATCCACAGGCACGTTCCTGGTAGCGAGGGATCAGAGCGTCCCCGGGGGCGGCCGGAAGCACTGCCGGCCAGGGCCAGCGGGAGAACCTCTGTGTTGGAAACACTCTTGCCAAAACCCACCGTGTGGGTTTGTTCCCTGGTGCCAGGTTGGGGGGTTCAGAGCTGGAGACAGCTGCTGGCTCGGGAAGTTATGAGTGGGATGACACTGGGGGGATCTGCCTCTGGGATCTGTTCCCAGCTCTCGTGATCCACAGGGAGGAGAAAACCTCGCCGGGTTCATGTGAGAGATGGCGAATGCCGAGGTGAGCGTCCCCGTGGGTGATGTGGTGGTTGTACCAAGTGACGGGAATGAAGGGGAGAACCCGGAGGATACCAAAACCCAAGTGATCTTGCAGCTCCAGCCGGTGCAGCAAGGGTGAGTAGGATGGTACTGGTGTAACTGGGAGGTGCGAGGTGGGATAGGGGGGAGCCCTGTGGGTTTTCACGGTGCGGGGACAGAGCGTCGCTGCGTTTTCCAGATCCGCGTCGGTTTTGTGCCACGCAGGGGAGAGAGAAAATACAACAGATTAAAGCTTTAGCGTGCGTGGCTGTCACAGGGCCTCCGAGGGCTGAAATTGTCCTGCGAGGCTGTGTTGGTGCAGTGCTCCTGGATCGTGGAAGCAGTGCTGTCCCAGTCTCTCTCTTCCTTCTCCAGTCCCAGGGTTGGTTTTTGCCACACTGCAGCTGCTGGACGTGGTGGTCTGTGTGTTCAGGCCTTCATGTGCCTCTGTGCCAGCTCTCCCCTAAAATAATCCTCTTCTAAAATAAAAGTGAGGCTGGTATGTGGAGGGAATTTTGTGGCTCCCTGGCAGCTGCTGCAGAGAGTGGCTTCATCTTCACTCTGGATCAATCCGGATGGAAAAAAACTGGCTCTAGTTTGATAATATTTGCAGGGCAGGGTGGCTGTGGGCCTGACAGTGACTTCCCTTTGTGGTCATCTGTGCTGCAGTGTCACACAGGGCTGGGAAGGGTAATCCTGGGACACTGGGCTCTGCTTCCTGCTGTCGAGGGTGACAGAAAGCAGAGAAGAAGGCACAGGGAAGCCTGCAGAGCTGCCTCAGTGGCGCTGGCAGTGTGGAGGGTGGGATGACAGCACTGGGAATGCCTCTGCATGTGTCAGCCCTCGGGATTATTTGTGTTTTGTACGTGCCCAAAAATTCCTGGCGATCGAAGCTGTATCAGACAAAATTCATGTCCCTTGAGGACAGGAAAAAAAAAAAAAATTGCCAGAACTTTTTAACCCCGTGCTGTGAATCCTAGTTTCCCATGATTTACATAGTTTGTTTATGGATGGCCACTTTCACCACAGGATTTACCAAGAGGGCTCCGAGGCCAGCGCCGCTGTGGTGGCCGTGGAAACCCACACCATCCACAAGCTGGAAGAAGGGATCGGTGAGTTCCCACTTAGCGTGGATGAATCCCCTCCTGTGCAGGGCTGGTGTCTCCAGCTCGCTGGGCTTCCTTCTGGCTCTGCCCCTGCAGATGCTGATTCCCAGGCATGGATGTGGGTGCAGGGGCTGGGCATACTCTGGAATAAGAGTCTGCTGTTACTGCTTGGTCTCAAAGTCCTGGAAGTGAGATCCTGGCTCTCCTGCAATGAATGGTAAGGGCTCCCACGGGGTCCAGGGGAGCCGGGATGTCACCCTAGTCCTGATATGCAGACACTGGCAGCAGGAATGATAGTGATGAAGATGTGGTGGCTGAAGCATCAGGCTCTGGTTGCGGGGTCTTTGCTGAACCAACAGTCCAATGGTTTGGATTGGATGTTCAGAAGAACCGAGCAGGTTGGCTCCAAGTGCTCCCTGCCATCCCGAGCAGTGTGTGGGAAAAGGCTCCTGTCACCGGGTGCTGTCACTAGATCTTGACTAGAGTTCTGCTTCCTGTGTGGGTACGGGTCTTTTGGCAGGATCAGCAGAAACTCTGCGCGTGAAGAGAATCTATTACCAGTAAATATCTGATATCGCTGCTAAAGAGATACCAGAGCTGCAAGAATCGGAGAGATATCTGTGCTTCAAATTTTAAACTATTCTGTTGACACTTAAGATTGTTCTCATTGACACCTCCCCCCTTACAGATGTGTTGGATTTCTGATTTCACATGTCCTTATAAATGAGCTTCATTTGGAGCATTGTTATACCAAAAAGCAGATGCCAGTTGCTGTTAAGAGTTAATCTGAACTAACTCTGAAGAAGATGAAGAGAGGACTGATCCTGAACTGGGATCTGGCCTTTTTCTTGGTTTCCCAAGTGCAGGTCTCACAACCTATGAGCTTCCAGCTCCTGCCTTGTGGGATTGGAGCCTCTTGGGCGGAAAGTTTCATTTTGAGTCGTTCCTCCCTCAGACCCCAGCACCCTCGAAACGAGTGAGGAAATCGAGATCGCCTATCCCATCACCTGTGGGGAGAGCAAAGCCATCCTTCTCTGGAAGAAGTTTGTCTGTCCAGGAATTAATGTCAAGTGTGTGAAGGTAAGGGAGAAACTCCCAGTGGATTCCTCCTCTGCTCTCCAGGTGTGCTGGGTGGCCTCCACAGGAATTCCTTAGTTTTTGTGTTTCATCCTAACCGAGTCCTTGGATTGTTGGCGCTAAACTTGTTTTTTGATGGGGAGAAGCACGGAAAGAGCGGATTAAGGAGGGAAGGATATCACCCACTTCATGTTTCAGTTGTGTTGGCCCTTGAGGACTGAAGGCAGGCGGGAGATGTGTGTTGAGATCTGGCAGAGCTTTGCCTCCTCCCTTTTCCTCGGTGTCCTGGTACTCCACTCTTGTCACTTCCTTGGCGTGCAGGTTGCATTGAGAAGGGAAATCTTGGTGTTACCTTCTTCCCACCTGAGAGCATGGCAATGTGACAGCCAAGCCCCTTGTGCTCCTGCCCTTCAGTAGGAACTACTCGAGTCACTGGAGCAGGGCAGAATGGATGCCCAAGGGAATACCTGTGTCAGCCAGATGCTGCTGGGCCATTGGATGTAACAGAAACCTCCTGTAACGATCTCCAAGATGACCGTATAGGTTCGCAGGAGATGATTTGGTTCATATAAAGCCTTCAGGGCCGTTCTTGGTTAAGGCTGTTCTTGCTTAGGGCTGTGAATGCCTGTGGCTGGCAGATCATTCCTACAGGTGTCTTTCCTGGAGCTGTGAGCATTGCTGTGCCCAGGGGATCAAAGCCGGGAGGGATCTGAGAAGCAGCTCCTCTCTCTGGGTGGAAGTGGGGGCTCAGATGAGCTGTGTTGGGTGTCCCAATCCTCTCAAGTGATGTTACTCTGTTTGCTGAGCCTTTGCTTGTCTCGTTGCCAGTTCAATGACCAACTGATCAGCCCGAAGCATTTTGTTCACCTAGCTGGGAAGTCTACCCTGAAGGACTGGAAGAGAGCCATTCGCCTCGGGGGAATCATGCTAAGGTATTTGACCCTGTCCAGCTTCAGGGCTCCAGCCCTGCAGCTGCAGGACCCCCAGCAGGCGTTTTGTCCGCTTTGCAGTCCCCGGGGAGGCCTCTTGGAGGCCCACAGTACCTGGCCAGCAGCCTGCAGAGATCCCGGCCCCATGATGTGAGGGTCAGGATCCCTCATCCTGGACAGAAGTGGCCTTGCCTGGGGAACCTGGGGTGGAACAGGACCGGAGCCCTGTCTGTGAAGCTGGGGGTGGCTTGCGTTTGCCATTTGAAAGCCTTGCAGGAGATTTTTTGTGTGCAGAGTAGCCCTGGGATCTCCCTTTCTCTTTCCTTCCCATGGCCATAGCATTCCCAGGTGGAATACTCCCTTTTGTCTTCAGGCTGAGATTTGAGCTGAGCCTGATTCTGTCCCTACTCCCTGCACAGGAAGATGATGGATTCAGGGCAGATTGACTTTTACCAACACGACAAAGTTTGCACCAACACCTGTCGAAGCACCAAGTTTGATCTCCTCATCAGCAGCGCCAGAGCGCCGGTGCCAGGGCAGCAGAGCGTGGTGCAGACTCCAACCTCAGCTGATGGTAGGAAACCAGTTACCAATGCCATGGGAACTTCCCTCTGATGCTCCTCTCCCTCCCACACACACTTTACACCTTCTCCCTGGGCACAGCAGGGCAGTCCCACCAGGAGATTGCTCTGGTTTCTGGGAAGGAAAATGCTGCTCGTGTCTCTCTGGAGAAGTCTTGGCAGCATCTGCCAGGGAGCTCTGCTCTGCAGGACTGGGAAGGCTGGAAAACTGCTGGCATCAAGCAGCTGCTTTCCAGAGAGGCAGCCTTGGTAGCCAGGAGAGGGATTGAGAGCCTTGCAGGGATCCTTGCTCTCGGGTCATCACATGAGCAAACACCTGTGAGAGCTCGCACAGCATTTTCCGATACATTTTCCAGTTGGGAGTCTGTTATAAAGGCATGAGTTGGGCTCATACTTAGGAGTGAATTTAGAGATGCTGTCCTCCTTCAGAACATCCGTGAACAGGATGTGGTGGCCGGACATGATTTGATTGTCGTTCCAACTGTAAGTTCTCAGTGATCCTGTGCTCCAGAGCAGAAATAGATCTCTTTGCTGAGGTTAAGGGAGAAGACTATTCCCAGCTGTACCACACTGTTAAGCCGGGTGGGTTACATTTCTCTGAGCCCCTGGGTGGGTGACATGGCAGAGTTGTCCACAGGCTAAGGAGAATCTCTTGGAAAGCACCGTAGCCAACTTAGAGTGGCTGCACATTGGTTTAGTCCCAAATTTGATGCAGAAACTTAGAATTGAGTCAGATCCATTTCCCTTCTATAAACCAGCTTGGACCCCAGCTCCATTTCCTGAGGGATTAGGGGTACAGAGCTTCCTGTGGATGATGCAAGGGGAGAAGGGTGGCTGGGCCGAGCCTTATTTGTTCCCTTCTTTATTCTGATCCCTTTCCGCTCCCTTGAGCCGGGACTCCACTGTGCAAGGCACACGGTTTTCCCTCCAGAAGCCCCAGAGCTTTTCACAGTCACAGTTCCAATGAGAAGCAGCAGTATTTGCTTTTAACTGGTTTGGTTGAAAGAAGCCAAGCACAAACCTGACCCAAAGAGTGAAAGAGAGCCTGGGGAGGCCTGAGGGGTCAGGAAGCAAAGCAGGGCATTCAGGGCTGGCAGAGGGAGCTGATGGGGGCTCTCCGGCAGGGAGCATCACCCAGATCGCGCTGTCGGAGGAGAGTATGGAGGAGGGGATCGAGTGGAACTCGGCTCTGACAGCTGCTGTCACCATGGCCACTGAGGAAGGCATGAAAAAGGACACGGATGAGATCTCAGGTAAGCTCAGGCTGCTTATTGGGTGTTTTCTTCCCCTCTCCTCCCCTATTACATTTTGGAAACCTAAATCTTGAAAATAAGTAAAATTTGGGCAATGACAAAGCTGTCCCCCAGCCCCTTGGCTATCCCAGCATTTCCCAGGCATCCAGGCTTTCTGCCAATGGAGCTCCTCACCACTGTAGGACTTTGGCCCTGGCCTCGTGGCTGATGGATGATCTCCCAGATCGGACGTTACTGGTTACAGTGAGGGGCTTTTCTGTTTTATTCCAAGGATGTGAAACACATCTGCCAGCCTGGAGCCATGCCGGAACCAACAAGGAGCAGCGTCATGTTTGTTCCTTGTCGACTCTCTGCTCTGTGTCTCTCTGGCCTTGCACTCCCTTGTAGTATCAGTATGGAAGCTTAGACAGGATTTCCTCACGTAATGATTTTAAGCTCTGCACCTTGCAGAAGTGTGAAATGTTGCCTCGGGAGTCATGGACTTGCCTGAAAACCTGTTCCTGATTTGCTGCCTGAGTCCATTTTGCTTGGTTTGGGGTTGGTTATTTTTTTCACATGTCCTGTCCACCCCAACGGCCAAACTACCTTGCAAAGGTAGTCGCCTTGAAAAGATACACTTGTCTGAGAGGTTTAAGGTGGCCCTGTGGGAAAAATGCCAAATGCTTGTACATGTTGACTTCTTTTCCTCCTCTTTTGTGCCAGAGGACACACTGATGTTCTGGAAAGGAATAGCTGATGTGGGGCTGATGGAAGAGGTGGTGTGCAACATCCAGAAGGAGATAGAAGAAGTCCTGAGAGGTGTGCAGCAGCGGTTGGGTCAGTCTCCCTTCCAGATGACAGGTAGGTTGTGAGGAAGAAGCCTCCAAAGGGCAGCTGCAGGCAAAAAAAAAAAAAAAGTGCCAAGGGTCCATCCCACCATGTAAAGCTGGTGAGTCAGGATGGGGAGCCAGTTCCCACTCGTTAGCTGAGTTGTGGGAGCGCAGTCTTTGTGTGTTCTCAGCCTGCCCAGCTGTGAAGTGCCTTTGCTTCAAAGCACAAGGACACACCATTCCACCCTGTTCCCTGAGCAAAGTGACCCTGGCAGCTTGCTGGGACCATCAGATGACTGTCCGCAGCTCCCAGCCCTCACGGAAGCTCTCCCAGAGTCACTTGGACTGGAGTTACTCAAACACTTCTCTGTGACACTGCAGGCTTAAACAGGTTCTACCCCCTCACTTCTCGTTCTACTTTCACTGGTGCTAGAAAACCTGTTTTGGGGGCTGAACCAGATGAGGGAAATGATCTGGGTTAAAAATAATTCCCCTCCCCTTTTTAGGGTTATTTTTAACTCGGTTCAGCTCCCTAATCCGGTTCGGCACATGCCCCTGTGAACACCTCTTGTCGATGCTCTTCCTGAGAGAACCTCCATGTAGCCACAAACTTCATTTTACCCAGGAATTTTTTTAAAAAATCTTCTAATTTAACTCTGGGCTGGCGGGTCTTTGTGTCTGGTAGGTGGTAGTTCTTTGGGAACTGTGAGCGATTGAAGTCAGCGGATTATAATAGACATTTTGCACAGCTTTCAGTGGAGCTTGGCATGTTAATGACACTGTCAGCAGCATGGGGTGATGATCTGTAGGTGGAGAGCTCGTTTGTATCTCTGTGATTGCAAATTACACTGTCATTTGCAGCAATTTGGAGCTGCTTGAGTGACACAGCTCTGTTCAATTTGCTTTATCATGTGAATGGGATTATTTAATCCTGGGATGTCAGAAGGACGAGGGAGCTGGGCTTCCCCTTGTCAGCTAGCCCTTGTGAAAGAACAGAGAGAGTTTTAAAAAGCAGTAGAAAATTCTTGGTGTAACAGGAGCATCTTTTGAGTGCCCAAGTTTTAACATCCCTGTGCCCTTTCCTTGGAGATGCTGCAGTCCTGAACAATGTTGCCCATACATTTGGCTTAATGGACACAGTCAAGAAGGTACTGGACAACAGGAAAAACCAGACAGAGCAAGGAGAGGAGCAGTTTCTTTACACACTGGCAGGTAAAGTGCCTAATAAGGGTTCGCATCCTGCTGCTACTCTTGGGAATGGACGTGACTTTCCTTCCACACGACCCCAATGACTTAGGGTTAGTGTTCAGTACAGGCTGCCCCAAAACAAGTGCATCCCAATCCCCTTCTGTCCTAGGGCTTGAGTGGAATTTCCTCTCTCCCCTGCCTCACAGAGAGCAGTTGCACGGGGCGTTGGACAGCCCAAAGTCCGTGCCCTTTGCTGCAGTTGGGGTGCTGCGGGTGCGAGTCCAATTCCCTCAGGATTAGGGATAGGACGTGCCAGCTCAGTGCTGTGCCACGGTCACCCGAGCTGTGGACAGTGTCATGCTGTACCCGAGCTAGTAAGCCTCTCCGAGTATGGGGTGCTGAGCTTCTGCTTGTCTTGTGGAGCTAGTGGGTGTGCAGCTCAGCTTCCCCTGAACTGAAGCCACTGACTGACCCGGGATCCCCAGAGCTGCTCACTGGATGTGTCTCCCTCCTCACCATGTCCTGTAGGATCTGTTGTTATCTGAGATGTCCTAGTCCCTTGCTGCCTGGATAAATGTGGTCAGTATGCTACTTCTGCCTCCCGGTGTTCCCACTGACAAAGGTTGAGGGGGATGTTTCGTTGACCCAGGCATCCTGCTGCTGTTCCCAGTGCAGGTGCTTGGCTCCTGGGGAGGTGACCCAGCCAAGCTCAGGAAGCAGTTCCAACTGCCTGGGGCGNGGGGGGGGGGGTGGGGGGGGTTGTCCACGCTCCCTCGCAGGTGGGTTTAGCTTGGGGAGCAGAAATGCCCATCTCCTTGTCAGTGGGAGTAGCCAACAGGTATGGAATGTTACCTGTGTCTTACCCAGGCGCTAGCAGCCGGAACGTTGACCAGGTCTATGTGGGTGGCAGGAGAACCTACCTTTTTCCTTCAGTGCCATTTGATCTCAAGGGAGAAGCCAAGATCAGGCTCACTGGGTGGTTGGGTGACCTCCTGTCACAAACCTGGGAGCGACGGTTGGTTCTGGAGCCCCAGGAGCTCCTACTTACCCTGGCGTGACGTGTTGCTCAACCATTCCCTTTGCAGACCTGGAGAGGCAGCTGGAAGAGCAGAAGAAACTTGCCAGGGACCAGAAGGCCAAGTCCCAAACCATCCAGAATGTGGTGCTGATGCCCGTGAGCGCTCCCAAGCCCCCCAAGAGACCCCGTCTGCAGCGCCCAGCCTCCGCCACCATCCTCAGCCCCTCCACCCCCATCCAGCAGCCTCAGTTCACTGTCATCTCCCCCATCGCCATCGCGCCCGTTGGACAACAGTTCTCTGTGGGCAACATCCCGGTGGCGACCCTCAGCCAAGGCTCCAGCCCGGTGACTGTTCATACCTTGCCGTCTGGCTCCCAGCTCTTCCGATATGCCACCGTAGTTTCATCCTCCAAGACCAGCTCCTCGGACACGGTCACCCTGCACCCATCTTCCAGCCTGGCACTGCTGAGCTCAGCAGCCATGCAGGACAGCGGGGCCCTGGCCAATGTGGCGGCCGTGGTCAACCCTGTGGAACTGGTGGCCATGGAGTCTGGCATTACTTCCACCATCCAAGCTGTGGAAGGCACCTCGGACGATGGGCAGACCATCATAGAGATCGACCCGGCACCGGATCCTGAGGTGGACACAGATGAGTCAGAGGGCAAAGCTGTGATCCTGGAGACAGAGCTGAGGACTGAGGAGAAAGTGGTGGGAGATGTGGAAGACCATCAGCACCAGGTCCATAACGTGGAGATTGTGGTCTTGGAAGACTAGTGGGGAAGGCAAGCATCAGTTAGGGGAAGAGTTGGGAATTTGTTTCATTTCAGGCTTTTTTGTTAAGCATCTTTTCCAGCCACCCCATTTGTTACCATGGATATTTTCATTGTACTGTATATATTTATATATATATATATATATCTTTTTATATATATATATATATATAAAAAAAACCACGTGAGACATGGAAAAGGCTCCGTCTCCGTGGAGCACTGAACAGTACCACCTGTGGCAGGGTCAAGGAGAGACTGAATCTCTGCTGGACAACCCAGCCAGGAGGAACTAGCCATGCCTTGGTGCTTCTGCTCCGGGGCTGCCCTGGCCCGGAGACTTTATTTGAGAGACAGTAACCAGTGGCTTGAGTGTGGATGTGGCTGTGAGAAGGGTGATGGATTTGGGGTGGAACAGGTACCTCATTTGTATTTTTATTTTCCCCAGGGAAGGGAATTCTGTCGGACCCTTCGCTGTCACCTCAAATGGGATTTTTTATTATTATTCTTGCTTTGGGGATGCTGACAGTACAATGAATTTACTGTCCATGTTCTCCTCCTCCACACAAATTGTTTTTATATCTCTATTTTTTTGTATTTGTTTGCTCTCTCCCTTCCCTTGTCCAGATTTCCCAGCTGCAAAGCCCTGGGACCTTCTCTCAGGGTCCCTGTATCCCAATCCCACCTCTTCCCATGGCACTTTTCCCCCATCCCTTTCCCTGCCTGGCAAGGCTCGGTGCTGCAAACGCCGCTTGAAGACTCCGAGATCACTTTGGCCTTTTGTATAAGGCAAAAAATATCAACTCAAGCTCAAACCCAGACCCTCCCCCTTAGCTGCTCAGCGCCGCAGGGACCTTTCGGGGTGTACAAAGCATGTTGTGCTGTTGCTTTCCGGGAGAGCCGGATTTCGGATCGGGACAGCTTCTGTTTACACTGTGTGCTGAGGCTGCTCCGTGCTTGTCGCTACTTGTTTGGTGGTTTTATTTTTGTATTATTTTTTCTTCTTTCTTCCTATAATCTCTTGGCAGGATTAGAACTGGCACGTTGCTGAAATACTGTGCGCCCCGCTGTTTTCCCTCTTTCCCTTTTTTTTTTTTCGGTGGCTGGA
>VZTA01006967.1:0-13877 GCA_013398855.1 Mohoua ochrocephala | reverse complement strand
TTTGTCTGTGTCATTAATGAAGAGATGGACTCCTGAGGGACACCGGTTGTCACCAATGTCCATCGGGACTCTGAGCCATTGACCACTACCCTCTGGAAGTGACCACCCAACCAATTCCTAACCCACTTAACAGTCCACTCATTGAATCCATCTCTTTCCAATGCAGAGAGAAGGACACTGTGGGGGACGGTGTCAAAGGCTTTACAAAGCCCAGATGAAAGACCTCTGTAGCACTATTCTGACCCAGTCTATTGATGGAGTCACTCCATCACAGAAGGCCACTGGGTTGGTCAGGCAGGAATTGCTCTTGGTGAAGCTGTGCTGGATGTCTCAAATCACCTTCTTGTCCTCTATGGGTCTTAGCACAGCTTCTAGAAGGATCTGTTCCATGATCTTCCCAGGCAAGAAGGGAATGTAGCTTTCTGAGGTGGGCACCCTTATCCCAGCATATTAAGGCTAGGCTCAGTTACAGTGCAAAATTTAGTACAGAGGGAGTAGCAAAGTGAAATTTCTTGCTTGTCACATGGAATTGTGTCCCCATGTTAAATTCATCCTTGCATGTGACAAGTGACGTATGTCACCTTGTATGTTCAGTGACAAACTCAGTACAAATTGATGCTTTGATGCACAAATCTAAAATTCACTTATACCATTTGAATGAGGCTGTAACTAGGTGTCTTAGTTTGAAAGACAGGTGTCTGCCAAAAAGGCAGGAGCCTCCCCTGGAATAGAGAGATGTAGCCCCCTTCCCTCCGAATTACTATAATTCCGAAATTAAGGGGCTATCAGGCGAAAATATGAGAAAATAGGAATAACAGTTCTTTACTGATATAGGTCTATCCAGACAAAACAAACAACAATAACTGTATCAGTAACAACAAACAGACCCAGACCCCCGGTGCCAGCCTCTCTCGGCCTCAGCCCCTTTCCCCTTCGGTGCAGTTCCGCTCACAGTCGGCAGGGCGCTGGCGGCTCCACAAATCCCCCGCAGGAGCCTCGGGAGCAGCAGGCTGGGACAGCAGGGACGAGCACGGAATCCCGGGTGGTAGGCGAGATGTGTCGAACTCCGGAGCTGCAGCGGAGCTCCGGGAAGTCTCGGCAGGCAGGGGGTGNAATCCCGGAGTTCTCCCGGTAGAGGGAAAGGCGGCAGAAGACAGAATTCCGCAGATGATGATGATCTCCCCACAGCGACCGCAGCTCCTTCCCTCTCCGAACGCCGAGAGCGCAAGAGTGCCCGGGGCCGCCCCCCGACCCCCTTTTTCCCAGTTCCAAATCTCGCGGCATCCCTGCCTTTTACGAGAAAAAACCCCAAGCAAAAGAGAGTAGCCATCAGGGCCACTCCCCCTGTGGCTGAGTCCCTTTGTCTCCCTTAAGTGTCCGACCATCAACGTCTTCTGATAACATGTATGGGGGAAGAATTCTTAAAGAAAGGGAAACAAAAGAGGAGTTCCTAAAAACCCTAACACTAGGTATAAGAGAAACACAGGGTGAAACAAAGTCTGTTTCTGATAAATTGTGTAAATCCAGTCTAAATCCTCTGGAACTATGAAGCTGAAGAGGTGACTGCACAATTTGCTTACTATGTGATATGTATTTCTGCAGGTAGGTGAAATATAAGCTGAAAAATCTCCCATTACATTCATTGTACGTAAAAACATAGCAGAGGCTGACCCAACAGAAAAATATTTGTATTAAATACACTACCTATATTAAGTACATATGTTAATTTCTATTAGCCAAAGAGGATCTTTATTGTTCTTTTGCCTGGGGCTCTCTGAATCAGGGATGAAAATAAGAAAAAATGAATATTATATTTCCTAGTGCAGCTCTGCAAGCAAAGTATGTTCCTTGCTGAGGCAGAAGAGCTCAGTAACAACTATTTTCAAGTTGTAAGGTGAAAACTTTCAAAGTCGCATACTAAACAATCAATTTATACTTTAAATAAGCATCCAGATTTATTTTCTTCTTCACAACTCATAGGAGAGATTTATGTTCATATATATATTCATAGAAAACTACATGGAATAGCTGTGCTTCACATTCATTCTGGTCTCATTGATCTCTTGAGCAAGAAATAACACAGTTGAGCTCCAATCACTGATATTTCTTTACATTGCATTCACAAACTTTGCACTGTTGATTGATATATTTTATTTTTTAGTAGAAGCATATGGGAAGATAAAAGCTTTGCCAGCAAAACACTGGAAAATATAACAAAAATTCATGAATCTGTAAAAATGGTAGGCTAAAAGAAGCATACACTTATTTATATTCTGCAAACATTTCACTTATTTAATGTGATTAAATGAATAAAGGGGAATTTTTTCATACATTTCTAAGGTAGGCAGTAAGAAAGTATTCTAATATTCTTAATGAGTTAATAATAATTCCTTGCATGTCATATAGTGGAAATGTGTTTTAGAATCACACTGAACGTGTTCAGGTGTTAGAGAGTAATGATGCACCTACGGTAGGTGTGAATACGCTTTCATTGCGATGATTTACAGTCCTCCTCAGCGTGTTATTATCACACAATAACACTTTGTTCAATGACTGTGTAGAGTTTTCATTAATGTTAATGTGGAAAATTGACCCCTAATATTTTGTAATTAGTGGTCTGATAGTGACAGTCTAGTATAATATGTTTCTGTGAATGTGTTTATCTATGATAAATAGAAGTGTGACTTTGGATACTTATTTTCTATTTGATGATATGGTAAGTCTTAAACTTCAGTACTGCGAATGACTAAATATTAAAGAAAACATGAACTCATAACTTTTGGTTCTGGAAAACGTCAGTGTTTTTGTAGTTCTATTTATAATTTTTAAAATATATCTCTGTTTCTTAAATCAGTATCAGTAGTACATGTTTCTAAAAGCAACCTTTCCTCTAGTACCATGTATTTCAAAGCACTCATTAAACTGGGGAGTCTGTCTCTATAAATCTTATTTATCATTCTGTGTGTAAGCTGGAACTGAGATGGGCAGTAGTAAAACCTCTGCTAGTATAATTCTTTCCTTCTATATGAGTAAAATACTAGTTCTAACCTTGTTGATAGACTTTTGTACCCTCTAGAGGAATATCAAATGAGATGAATTAAACACATCCTGGAGAACTAAGTAAAAAGGTGACATTTTCATTATTTTTCTGTTTCATTAAATACTCTCCAAAGAAAACAAACTCCACAATTTTACTGGTAAAGGTCAGTTACAGAATTCATTTCCACTTTCTTTGCCCTTCAAAAAGAATATTTTATAAGTGAAAAAAACCTATAATAAAATCTTTTTCCCATTCCTCTTTTTTGCTAACCTTATATACAAATATAAACATTAATCTGCATATTACTAAAGGTAATCATGTTTTGGTCTTTAATGTAGTAAATTACATATTCTTTATTCTTTTCACCTTTTTTATACTGTGTTCTGAAATAGAACTAATAATGAAAATTAGTAGAGAGTACTTGGGAAAAGACTGGAGATCCACAAGGAAAATATATTTTGAAAATTCATAATTTCCCTATTGACAATATATTAAACCACTGGGGACATTTCTTGTTATCCTAACTAATATAAGAGTTAGTTATACCAGTATGTTAAATATTAGCCAGTATAAAACTTTGCTTTTAGTGAAAGAAGATACACATACCTGCTATAATTACCTCTAAACTTTATTGTACTGTTTATTAAAAAAAATATATAAACAGTGCTTTGGAGCATGATATGTAATAATACCTATAATACTGGGGTGTGGGTAGGTAAAAAACCCCTTGAAATCACATGGAAATCACATAAAGTAAGGGCAATTTTTCTGACAGTAAGCATCATGAAAAGGTACAGTATTTCAGATAAACTAGTTGGAGCAAAGACATGACTATTTTTAGGCATATCAACAAATGGAAATTAAGTAATTTTTTTTCATTATCAGATCCCCAAATCCTCATTTATTGCTGAATTGTACATTAAATGGTTTAATCTTTTTTTATTCTAATGGGAAATTGGTGTTGAAGAACTCCTGTGAGTTATAGTCAATGTGATTTGAGTCTGTCTGCATGAGATTGCCATTGCTTTCTGTTTTTCTATGTTATAGTGGCTTGAAATGATTATAGAAATGGGGAAAGTCTGCAAATAAGTCAAGAAACAGAAATTTAATTCCTCATAATTTTTATTCCTCAGCTTCCTGGATTCTAGTACACATTTTTTGTTTAGTTCTTATCTGCCAGGAGATGGAGACAGAGAATTTGAGTCTTCCATCACTTCTTTGCAAAAAATCCAAGAAAAAACATCTCAGAAAGATAAAACACAAACAATACATAAACCCCTCCATTTTAAGACATTATTTCTTGGTCTTGTGTTGCTCTTGTTAAACATATGTGCTATTGCCAATACCTGTTCTATACATACTCGAAAACAAAAGGCATTAGAAGAGTCTTTGTTAAAATTATTCTTTTATTGAATTTGTTTCAATGTGTACACAACTTGAAGAGAATGTATTGCAATTGCTCCTAGTTATTTTTTGATCTTGACTATTGTTACTAGCTAAAAAGTCTGGAGTTCAAAGAAGTGTGAAGAAAGTAGAAATAACATTATACATGTCTCTCAGCATCTGATGTTAAAAGTCTTTGATTCATTTATATAATATTAGTATTCAGACTTAGAAACCTAAAATATCTGTCTTAACAAAAAGCAGTGTTAAAAAAAATAGGGTAAAAATCAGATTTTTTTCATTTACTGAATACTCTTGGATCTTTTGTGTCAAACTGTATATAAACTTATTTTTACTTTATTTTGACTTTGTTAATTTTAATTTCATGAGCATCACATGGTCCTTGGAAAAAAATCTTTATTACTGCATTTGTGTCGTGTCATATTTAGTTACTTTACTTTTAAAAGAAATGTACAATTATTAATTATTGATTTGTTCCAGATAGGATTTTAATTTAAGTATTTCTTTGAAAACCTGAAAAAAAATCTGCCTCCTTCAAAAGGATTAGTGGTTTTTATTTGAAGAGCTGGAACACTGCTAACAATTAGAAATGGTTACTCAGAAAAAAATCTTGGGAAAATATCCCCAAAGAAAATTTTTCTTCATTTTCAAATCCATCCAAATATCCACATACTTACTTTAATATTTCCTCGAGAGTATTTCCTCGTATCAGTATATGATAAATATTTCAAATAATAAAGCAATTATATCTTTTGTGGCTACACTCTTTTTTAACACAGAGTCTTAAAATATTTGAATGCTTACAACTGTACTTTTCATGTACAATACACCTTTCCAGGAGACAGAAGTTAAAGCACCCTCAGTCAGTTGCAGTGCCTGGAGATAATAGTATACAATCCCTTCAAAAACATATTCACTTTGTGCTGATGAAAAACATATTCTGTGAGTGAATATTATGGCTTCCCTATATAGCCAGAAGACAAAGCTTCTGATTATAAATGCATACAAATCAGTAAAAGTCCTGACAAAACTGCTGCCAGGAACATTGAAGACAAATGAAAAGTACATATAATTTCTGCAGAGGACCTACAAATCTGGCAGGGCAGGACTAGCCCAAAGGAAGGCAGAGAAGTATAATGAATGCTTCTTTTATTCCCTACTGGATGTCAGACCTTTCAGAGTTCCTTAGAAAACCCCATTTTTAGTTCTCTTTACTGTTTATGGGCTTTTCTTTATATAGATTTAGGTTTTTTTTCCAACAAGGTCAAGTGGACAAAAGGAAAGCACCTCATTCCTTTGACTAGCAAAAGCTATCTTTCCTAAGACATTATAAGAATTAGTGAATTTGTCAGTCATTGAACACTGAAGAGAGGTAAAAATAAGGGCAGCATGGAAGAGGCAAAATAAGGCACAATTTTCCTTGACAAAACTTCTGGATTGTATTTCTCTAGGTGGGTAAAAAACAAAGGAAAAAAATAAAACACATATTCCCTTCAAAATCACTAGCTCATATGTTCCGCTAGGGAAATCGCATTTCCCATTTACATTTGTTAAAATAAGAAACTGGAATTTATTAGAGTACATTTATGATCATTGTGACCTCCAGTCTCCTTGAAATCAAATGGGCAACTGATAATTATAGCAACAAAGCAGTAGCACTGCTACAAAACTGCAACCTACACATGGACAAACACCAGCACATCCTGATCCAGGACAGAGCTCTACACAAGATGATCCTTCTAAAGGAAACAAACATATAGTAGCTACATAAATGAAGCATCAGCTTCCCTGACACTTGCCTGGTATTGCACAACGCAGAAGAAGGTAGCAGCTCCTTTTCTCCCCCTCACACTCTTATGCTGTATTGCAGTAGGTCACTAAATTGGAGAGAGATGGATTTGAAGGGTGGACCATTTGGTGGATTAGGAATTGGCTGGATGGATGCAGCTAGAGAGTTCTGCTCAGCAGTGCTACGTTCCAGGCAGAAGCAGGTGGTGGAGCTCCACAAATATAACAGCTATTTAAACTTATACCTGGAGGAAATCTGTATCCTCTACAGTAGCTCAGTGCTTACTGGAGTCTTTCAGGACATGGGACAACCAAGTTTCAAATGTTTTCCCTCTTCTTTGAGAGGTTCATTATAGTATCAAGTTATCTACTGTCTGGATAGATAGAAACAGCACAACTATGAGCCATTTTATGTGACAAGTGAATTCAAAATACAGTACAGCATGATCTGTAGCTGAGTAGTTCATCTAACTTCTCTGAAGAGTTTTGTATCTCCTTGAACTAAAGGTTCTGATTAAAGTATATGCCTGCTTCTCACTTTTCCAGTTATGGAAGAGTTACTGGGATTATAGGGCATTTTCCCCGTGCTGTTTGCTTGTGAGATCCTGAAAGTTATTTCTAGCAAAGTTGTAACAAAGCATTTTAAAGATTGGTCAAAGGACAGGAAAAAGGATATCAATTTGGAGCCCTTACAAAGACAATATTTTGACAGAGGCAACAATCAAAAGGAAAGAAGCCAGTGACAGAGTCAGTGGCTAACAGCTCCTGTTTCAGATGAGCAAAGCACTCTACAAAAGAACAAGAATCTGCCTTTGAGTTTCCTATCTCATTCCACTGATTATAGAAGGGATATAAGGCCCATCTATGTCAGTTTAGATATTTTTGTTAGTCACCAAATGTTGCCCAAAACGAATAAGCTTTCATCTGAATAATTAAATTGCTGTGTAATTTGTTAATATTTACAAGCTGTGGCATGTGGGAAGACATTTAACAACTGGAAGCAAACAGGTAGAAGAATAATGCTGGTACTTGTACCCAATCAACCTCACTTCAGAAATAAGTGAAACTCAGAATAGAAAATATTGTAGTCAAGAAAAAGTAGTGATCAAGGATTTTTATCATTTTTAAATATATTGAACTTGGTAAACTCTATATGGGCGTAAAATTAAAATACATGTTTAACGTTGCTTTGTTCCACTAGGAGCAAATATTTCAATAGTTCTGTAGAAATAACTGTTGCAAAAGCAAACTGATATATCATGTAAAAAAAAATTTTAAACTACAGTATAGAATTAATTAGAAAAGTGACAAACATATTAGGAAAGTGACAGAGCTGTAAATGTTACAGAACCAGACTTTTTACTGTTCCTCCCTTTTTTCTAGACATTTACAATGGCAACATAATTCCAAAACCTAACAGTCCTGGTCTTCATCTGCTGCAGACTGATGATGTCCCATCAATTTACTACTCATGCAATGCTAAGATATACCAGCTATTAAACCTTTGCTTTGTAAATCTCTATGGGAGGTGAGAGGCACTGGTGATTAAATCTCAGCAAGTCAAGAAACATGATTGCTTATCAGGTTTAAGTTTAAGAATGGCTTTCATCAAAAATAGCTGCACTGTAAGAACTGCATACATATGTTATCAGAGAGATGCCACCTGAGAGCTGAACTCTTTGTAAATAATTTAGAAAACTAGAAAATATCAATGGCTATTCTAGGAAAATATTATGGATTAATGCAAATAGAGATAGAAGTATAAAATAACAGCAGCATATCAGATAATAGCAATAGATCAGTAAATGATGCCTCAGTGTTTGGCCCTATCTCTAATATATCAGTATAATCACCAAAGCACCAAGCTTTGACCAGATTCCAACGTTTCTATTTTAAATTGAGAAAAATCACAGTTCAGATTTCGGTGTATGGTATCTCCTTAAGGATTTGTGAGGCTGACAAAGTTAGAAGTCCTGAGCTTTTATAATCCTGAGTTGACAACTCACACCCTCACGCGCTCCCAGACATCCACTCACATACTGACGTGCTCGCGAAGCCCCACACTGAACTGGGAGCAGGCATGGATCAAGCTGCTGTGCCGTAGAGAGATCAGCCTTTCAGGAGCCAGGGCTGATAACGGCAGTAATGTCACCAGCCATCCCACCAGACATCCCAATTCAATCTTCCAGGAGTCGGATGAAGCCAACATAAAGATGTCTTTCTGAAATAAAAACAGGTAATGACTTCAAATGACATTAACTTTTACCTTGGTGAGAATAAAAATGTTGAGATTTGAGATAGCATTTGTTTGGCAAAGTTTTATGTTTGCAGTAGAAAGATTTCTTGCAGATCTTTTCCTAGTCCACAGTTACTCAACCATACTTTTATCTTTCCCTAACACATCAAATCTCATATTCGCATTTTATTTGCATGACTGTTAACCATTGATTCTTCAGATCTTTAAAGATAGATGGGTCACAAATCCTGTCATGCACTCTTTCAGAGTGAAGAAATGAGAGAAACAAATAGCTTAGATTTTTTATTTCCAGGAAAAAGGGTGGGGTTGGTTGAGGTTTTTTAAAATTTATTTCCAAGAATCATAGTTTTAAAATAAATAAATTCGTTCTTAGAGGAGAATGTATTGACTGATAAAACATAAAAAGAAATGAGCTAAGCAATTGGATCAACTCAATCATTTGCTCCCCTAAGATGAGTTTTAGTAAACTTTTTCCCAATCCCCTTGTTATTTGACTGACTCTCAGAAGTCAGTACTTTCCTTACTTTATTAGACAGAGAGCTGGTTCTGATTAAAAGAAGCCAGTGTCATTTGTGTTCATATGTTTAAATTCTTGATAAACTTTAAAGAAAAATGAAACTGCTCATAGGAAATTTTATTTCTCTTCATTAGTTTTCTTATAGTTAAAATTTCTTACTGGTTGTTAAGGTAATATTCATTGTCCTCTTCAGTAGAAGCAAGATATTTTCTATATCTTCATAAATTTCTGTTATGAATTACACAGTTCCATGTGGTTGTATCCTTGATTAATTTACTACCTCAGTATTAGGGCACTGACAGAAAGGAGTCTTGCTATGGGAGCCTAATTTACTTATTGATCACATTATTGTTTAAAAAATTCATATACTCAGAAGGGAATTAATTCACTTTTCTGGACTGCCCAACTCAATTGTTTGTGCTGATGAAAAGTTTCCAGCAGGATAAGACCTTCTGAGAGATAAAAGTTTCATAAGCACTATAGGGACTTTTGTTAAGATGAAGAACATTTTTGAGCAAAGTCAAAACTGTTACATAATTTTCTATGAACATTCAAACAGAAGAGGCATAATAACTTCACTCTATATGGACTTAATATAAACACCACAAAAATTAGTAATATTTTAATCTTAAAATTATGTGAAAAATGAAATATTTTTATCTCAAATAAATTGATGAGGAAAGGAAACTGAAATTTAATATTCCTGGCAAACAAAAACCCCACAAACAAACAAACAAACTAGAATTAATGATAATTAATGATTGAAAGTTCTCCATTGATAAGAAAGACTCTTTCAGAAATCCACATTGATTATTGATTGTAATGAAAACAACTATGCTGATATAAATTAAAACAGTACCATCAATTGTACTCAGTCTCAGCCTATGCCTAAGGATTTGAAAATATTTTCATACTCCATTTCTGAATCACTTTTTTTGTTTATTTATAGCACTTGGAAACAGACTGTCAACAAACTGGTAATACACAATTTAAATGTACAAATCAATTATTTATCGGCTAATGCACACAACTGACAGCTTGGCCTAATGAGTTAGTGTAATATTAATATGCTCACAACCCCTGATGGGAGTCACAATGAGCCTTTAATGTTCAGGCAGTGCTCAATCAAGTGAAGACAAGCCAAGCTCTATGAGGGCTCTTTAGGTCAGGCACATCTTCAAGATTTCTGAGTTACCATTGCCTGGTGCCTTGGGGTTATAGTCTTATGGGTTTGTATCCTTTTACATAACTATTCCTCCTAAATGCCTGAGCTGCTAACTATTCTCAGTAATTACAGTTCTGTCTCTAATTCTGAAGCTCTTGCATGCCTTTAGCTCATACACTTCCTTACATATTGACAACAGTTAGAGGCACCAGGGAGAAGGGGCTGGAGCAGGGGCTGGAAGCTTCCTGGAATCAGAGAGCATCAGGGTCTTAGTGAGGTTGCTGGGCAGAAGGGCCTGTCCCACCTCCCCAGCCCAAAGCAGGGCAGCCAGGGGGACACCGAGGCAGCCCCAGCCCCGAGCATCTGGCATCTTCCTGGGGATGTGTTAGGCTGTGGGCCCACAGGTGAGAGTCAGGACCAGATGCAGTGAGAACAGCTTTTGATTTAAGACAGCTGAGCCTCTGTACTGTAGATTTAAGTACTGATGCAGTAAAAATGGATTTGTTTAAACCAGAGCCGCATTCAGCCAAAGACCCTAATGTTTTCCCTTTTCTTTATTTGAATTCTTGTCCCTTCAGGATGACTATGCCCTGCAGAGAGAGCTTGACAAATTAGAGGATTGGGCAATCACCAACCATATGAAGTTCAGCAAAGGAAAGTTCTGGATTCTGCATCTTGGATGCACCAACTCTGGCTGTACAGACAGACTGGGGAATGAGATGCTGGAAAGCAGTGCACAGAAAAGGACCTGGGGGTCCTGGTCGATGACAAGTTGAACATGTGTGAGCAGTGCCCTGGCAGCCAGGAGCCAACTGAGTCCTGGGGGGCATCAGGCACAGCAGCGCCAGCCGGGCAAGGGAGGGGATTGTCCCGCTCTGCTCTGCACTGGGGCAGCCTCACCTCAAGTCCTGGCGGCAGTTTTGAGTGCTACATTATAAGAAAGATATTAAACTGTTAGAGATCATCCAAAGGAGGGCAACAAAGATGGTGAAGGGCCTTGAGGGGAAGACATATGGAGGAGCAGCTGAGGTCCCTTGTTCTGTTCAGCCTGGAGGAGAAGAGACAGAGGGGAGACTTCATTGGGGTCTACAGCTTCCTTTCAAGGGGAAGAGGAAGGTCAGACACTGATCTATTCTCTGTGGTGACTGGTGACAGGACCCAAGGGAATGGCCTGAAGTTCTGTCAGGGGAGGTTTAAGTTGGATATCAGGAAAAGGTTCTTCACCCAGAGGGTGTTTGGGCACTGGAACAGGCTCCCCAGGGAAGTGGTCACAGCACCAAGCCTGACAGAGGTCAAGAAGTGTTTGGACAATGCTCTCAGGCCCATGGTGTGACACTTGGGGCTGCCCAGTGCAGGACTAAGAGTCAGACTCCCCGTTCATTTTGGGTCCCTTCCAGCTCAGAATATTCCATGATTCTGTGAAAGTAACTTTTAAAAAACAGGTTGTCTCTCAATTACAAAGCTGGCGTTTTTGGCATCATGAGAAGATAGTTTTGAAGATAAATAGAGGTGATCAGACATCTCAATTCAGAAAGTAAAAAAATGTAGACAATGTTTTTCAATATCTTGTGTTCTGTGTTAAGTACAAACACCCCACATACCCCAAAAGATAACTTGCTTACAGCTTCAATCTATATGTTTCATATGCCATAAAATACATTTTCCCTTTTCTTTTCCTGGTGTATATCTTCACTTTGGAATTCTCTTTATGCCACATTTTGATTTCCCTCCAGCATTAACAATATCTGTAATCACTTCATTGACATTTTCTACCATTTCCCACTTTGAAAGTGTCACAAAATCACTCAAGATTGAAATTTCCAAACAATTTCAATCAACCAGTGAAGAACACCTGCTTGTTTTCTGGGGAGAAAAATTTGTGATTTAAATAAGAGAAGTGCAGAGTAGCATTTAGGAAACAGTTATTTACAATGCATTGAAAAATAAATATATAAAATAGGATGTTCTGATGAACCAAAATAATTGTATCTGCGACATCTAATTCAAAGTGTTACATATGGTAGCAACCAGTGTCAAATTATCCGTAACTAATTGGCATTGTAATTGCCTTTAATCTGAAATACACAATTAAACATGTTCTGGACTGTTAACTGGTTCATATTTTAGGTATTCAGCTAATTAAACATTTCCTAAACTATTAATTTTGCATGTGACTTATTATTTGTGCACTAAAATCACACCTTAATAGGATGTTTTAGTTTTCTCTGATCACTTAATGCTAGTGAAAAATTCCCCCCAAGAAGTAAAATAGAGATACCCCCTTCAAATACAGTAATTAAATTAACTTTTCATTCTCTCTATATAAAAAGTAAAGAAAATTAATAACATTTTCTACTATGAATAGTCTTAAATGGAATTGAATACCCTCTGTTCCATTTATATCAGTATCTTTCTTCAGACTTCAAAAGACTTGACAGAAAGGATACATTTTGGAGCATAGAACTTTGTTTTGTGATAAAATATTCTAGCATCAGTACTTTTTGGGCAGAGAGAGAAAAAATACTAAATCCACCATTTGGTCATTTGTACATGTGGGTTTGGGTTTTCTTCTATTCTGTCTCTCTCTCTTCCCCCCCACCCCTCCCCTTTCCCATCATTTTTCTTTGCCCATCTTCATTCTGAACTGTGAAAGAAATGATGTTATGCAAGTTCTACGAGAATCTAGGACTGAAACCACGTTGAAAATGTGCATGATTATTTGTGAGAAAATAAACACTTCAAATGATTACATTGCCTTAAATCCCCATAAATGGCAGAGTTTTGACCTTTGAGGTCAAAAGTTACGTGGAGCAGTCTGCTTAAGAAAGATAAGTATTTTCGACACTTAATTGGAAGTACTAAAAGTTACTTTAAGCAGAAAAACAAGTTTTACCATTGGTGAAGTAGAACCCAAATAACTGACCAAAGCTATAACAGAATTCTGGGGAATTGGTTACTCTTTTGCACCCAGCTCTCACAAATCAGCTCTGGTAAAGGCTTGGAAGCTCATGGGTTTTCTGCAATGCCTTCATAAACACCGATTAACAATACAGGCAACCTGGTTGCTTTATACAAAAAGTTTAGGTTGTAGTGCTATAATAGGTGCCCATTTTACAGCCTTGTGAGTAAAGCCTGGTAGGCAACTAAGGTCCACACAGCTGTTTGCTCCCTCCCCGAAGCGGGAGTGGAAAGTGATTTCAAAGGGCAAAAGCGACAAAATTTGTAGCTTGAGATAATGCAACGAGCAATAATAAATATTTAATAAATGATGGAAAGTTGTTCACACAGCCAAAGGAAAATAGGGAATTCACTCAGTACTTCATAACCACAGGCAATGTTTAGCCGGTTGCTGGAAAGCAGGTTTTCATCACTGGTAACAGTTACCTGGGAAGACAAATTTCATAACTCTGACTATCTCCTTGCCCAGAGCTCTAACTGCAGAACATGACATCATATGGCATGGAATGTCACAGAATCATATAACGGTTTGGATTGGAAAGGACCTTAAAGATGATCTAGTTCAAGCCCCCTGCCATGGGCAGGGACACCTTCCACTAGAGCAAGCAGCTCAAAGCTCCATCCAACCTGGCCTTGAGCACTTCCAGAGATGGGACAACTACAACTTCTCTATTCCAGTGTCTCACCACACTCATGATGAAAAGATTCATCCTAATATTTAATTAAAGCCTACCCTCTTTCAGTTTAA
>VZTA01006963.1:0-32287 GCA_013398855.1 Mohoua ochrocephala | reverse complement strand
TGTCCTGGGGGGCATCAGGCACAGCATCGCCAGCCAGGCAAGGGAGGGGATTGTCCTGCTCTGCTCTGCGCTGGGGCGGCCTCACCTCGAGTGATCTGTGCAGTTTGGGGCACCACAATACAAAAAAGACATTATTAGAGAGTGTCCAAAGAGGATAGTGAAGGCTCTGGAGGGGAAGCTGTATGAGGAGCGGCTGAGGTCATTAGGTGCGTTCAACCTGGAGGAGACTGAGGGGAGACCTCACTGCAGTTACAACTTCCTCATGAGGGGAAGAGGAGGGGCAGACACTGATCTCCTCTTTCTAGTGACCTGTGACAGGACTCAGGGAAAGGCCTGAAGCCGAGTCAGGGGAGGTTTAGGTTGGATATCAGGAAAAGTTTCTTCACCCAGCGGCTGGTTGGGAACTGGAACAGGCTCCCCAGGGAAGTGGTCACAGCACCAGCCTGACAGAGTTCAAGAAGCATTTGGACAATGCTCTCAGGCACACGGTGTGACTCTTGGGGTATCCTGTGCAGGGCCCGGAGTTGGACTCCATGATCCAGATGAGTCCTTTCCAACGCAGAATATTCTATGATTCTGTCATGATTTGATATCCCATGGCCCACATAGCTCACTCTGTGCCAAGGCAGGGGATGATTTTTTTTACAGGGAACTGGCAAAAAACATGGTTTGTTATGGATGCACTTTGCAAATACTTGCCAAACAACATAATATTAATAATGGAAGGGGAAAATACTGGTAATTTATTAAATCCTGACACACCATTTTCAAGAAGCCTTAGTCCTAGGAATGCCATTATATTAAATATAGATATTGATGCTTATGCATTTTAAATTATAAATAGATAAATGTATCATTTTAAAAGCTACAACTTCTTCCTTTGTTTCTCTGCAGAGTCTTCTGGGGAATTTGGACCCAAGTACAGAACTGTGAGGTTATTTTAAGAATCTTTTTTAGATATCAGAAAGAAGTAATATTAAAGGAAAGAATGCATGCATGCATGCAGTGGATTTGATTCTCCTCTGACAATAAATCAGAAAGAACTGCAGTGGAAAGCCAATGTAGACGAGGGGGATGATCAGGCACTCAAAATCAGTCAGATGACTTCCAGAAATGTTAAGACTGAGAGAAGACAAATAGAGATATCACTATTTTATACCACTGAATCTATGATTAATAATGACTGAAATATTTTTTATTACTACTTGTGTGCATTACAGTAGTGCCTTAAGACATTGTACAACATATAGCAAGACATTATTTTTTGCCCCAGCAACATCTAATCTAAACAGAAGGCCCTGGCACAACAGAAAGCCACGTTATTGTCCTCAGGCACTTGGTGCAGAGGAGTGTAAGAAAACAGAGGAAATAATCTGCCACATTTGCACTGGAGACCTGGGGACAGGACACTTGGCTCTGCTTACTGGGTACCGTGTTTAGCTACAGAGCGTCACTTACGTGCCATGTTCAGACTTGGGCTGTGCACAGAGCCGTGCCCCGAGCCGGGCCCCGCGTGCACTCAGCCAACAGCAGTCCTCCTACTGCTGGGTCAGAGGAGAAATAATCCCATTGATTGAATTCTTGCAGCAGGAACTGGCAGAAAGACCATATTAAAGGAGAGCATGATGGCCACGCGCAGACGTGAGGTCAATATGGACAAGACTACCTGGTCTATTTTATAAAGGTTTGGTTTTTTATGTTCATCTGAGAAATGAAAGCTGTTGCAAGATTCAGTGATGTCCTGTCTTTAAAGGCTGGAATCTCCTTTCAGACAAAATTATTTATTCCAATTGTCAAAGCTCATCAGACTCTCAGCATGAGTCTTGCATAAATGGGTTTATTCCTGGCTGTTTCATTTGCACACTCCATGAAATTTTTTCCACCTATTTAATTTCATCAAAACTTTCTTCACAGACACTAGCAAACTTGCTGCAAGAGCACTGTAATGCAAAATACACTATCTCTTCCCCATGTTCCTGTGGGAAAAAAAAATAGGGTAAACCACAATATATTTTAATAATTAGTTTGCTTAGAAAAATATCCATTTTAAAATGCTGTTCCTGAAATAGGAAGAATATGGAAGCATATGACAAATAAAGCAATAAAGCCATGCTTATGGGTAAGAGATAATAAAGTGTTGCCAGCTTGGATATGCACTTGCTGTTTAAAATCTCCCATGGTAAAATTTGTACCATTCAGTATTCTATAGTAGTGGTGTAAAATACCCCCAGGAATTGGCAGTGTCTGGGAATATTACTGTGGCATCAGTGTTGTTATTTTTCTCAAGAAAGTGCCTCTCTGTTGCAAGAAAACTCATCAAGTGTTGAACGTGATGAACACGTTATTGCAATGGCACAGGGTTTGGGAAGCATAGCTGTGTTTTCCTCTGGCTGGTTTGCTTTGAATGCAGCTGTACAGGGCAAGCCCTATGCAGGGAGGGGTCTTGTCCTGGTCCAGCCTTCTGTAGGGCAGCCAACACGACTTCAGTTGCAGCATATCCTCCAAAACCTCCTTGGCTTAAAGATCACAGCAAGGTAAGAGCTTTAAGCCCAGAGAAAACAACCAAGGCCGCTGTGATCCTCTCCTGCCATCACGCACATTTGGTTTTATTCATGTAAGAATTATGTATTTAAGAAGTATTCACCTTGGGGAAACAACTACAAAATATGAAGAATTACTAAATAAAGCCGAAAGTTTAATGCCACAAAGCAGATGATATCTCATGGTGGATGCTGTATATCATTTGTATTTGCTTGAAAAGAGATTGCTTCTGTAATAGTCTGGTCCTGAAGCACATCCAGAAGGGGAATGGAAGCAGGGCTGCCTCAGAAGCTGACACAAAGAGACAAATATTTTAAAAAGCCTACAAAGATTTTACGCCCTCCAGTAGGCTGAGGCTAAACAGGATTTGTCAGAAGCGGGAGCAGGTATCAAGACAGGCTTTGTCAAAAGCAGAAGCTGGAGCTGGAGTGGTACTGGTCAGAACCATTACTCTTTACAGTCAGTTCCTGTCAGTATTATGTCTTTGAAACAGCCAGTCTCCAAATTAATGTTTTCCAGTGAGCTGGCCTTTGAGAGCCAAAGAAACAAACAAATTAATCTGGAAGAACGAGCCTGCTTGAGACACTGATAAATCTGTTATGACAATGTAAGGCTTATTAAACACTGAGAAACATTATTTCCCTAGCCTCTGGGTCAAATGAAAGTTTTAAGGTTAATAGAGGAAATCAACATTTTAAAAAATGTCACATGGACTGCTTTCCTTTTGTATTCTGCTTTTCGCAGGAAATTCATAAACTTAACTCAAAAATACAATGCATACAGTGAAATTTTATCCAAATACCAGAATATTTTGAGTTATAGGGACATAACTGAAATGGCATAACACACATAATATTAAAATTAAAGAAACAAGTAGGTCCCGGGTCTTCTCATGTATTAACATTCATGTGTTCTTGAACATCAGCCCCGGCTTGCCTTCATGAGCTCTGATAGAGTCACACACATGATCTTTGCTCTGACTGGACGGAGATGAAAGGTAGGATATCTAAAACATATTGCCAAGGAAATAACTCAGGCTTGATAAAAGGAGTGCTTTGCAGAACAGAAAAGCTAAACAGTCCTGCTGATTATCATGATGTATGCTACAGCAAAAGAAGGTGGAAGCACAGGGGCTGCCTACACACAGACTTTCCTCTCAGAAGCAGCCACAGTTTCAGCAGAGGTTTTTCTTGCAGTTTATGTTGCCAGAGAAGGTTTCCCCTGAGCTGAAAGGTTTTTGCAGGGGGCAACGGTACAACAGCTTGACCTGCTATACTCAGGAGGGTTCCTTGGCCCAAAAACCTCTTGAGTTTGCTTCTTCAAGTAAAAAAAATGACTCCTGCTGTGAATATTCATAGAAAGAAACAGACTGACACAGATATATATGAAAAACCCCACACTTCCCACTGCCATAGCCCGAAGAACTCATCAGGTGGAAAAGAGTTATACAATACCTTATCCTTTGTACTCCGCAATTCTCATATTTCTTCCTGTCAAAGCACATTATGTGGCCTAAGTAACTGCCTGATGGGACAGAAATCCTTAGTAACCCACGTTGTCTTTTTAGTTGGTCTCTGTCACAGTAAACCATATTTTCGTGCAATAAGATGAAAGGCCATTAATTTTCTTGTACTAAAAGACATGTGGTTAATGTACCTGCTCCCTCCGTGTGACAGCTAATGGTGCCAGGCAGCTTTAGATTTATCTCAATACTCAAAAGATGAGTTGACTAACAAACTTGAAGGCCCTTCAAATACCTCCCCTGCTAGGAGGGAGTCAGTGGAGGCTGTTCTCCAGAACCTGACAGGCACTGACATTTTGAGAAATGCCATGCCGAAAAGCAATCAGTGCTCCTCAAAATGGGATGTCCATAGGGATGACCTCTATGGACAACCTGGAAGCCGAAAAGACTTTTACAGCCTCACTCTTGCTAGTCTCACTAGTTTCTTTAGTCTCATTATTCATTCAAAAGATTGTGATCTAATATCCACTGTTAGAGGCAGGGACTTCAGACAGAAAGGCTCATGAGAAGGATAGTCTTATGACCTAGACTCAGGAGGAAACCTCGTTCATGCTCAGGTGGGCGAATCCAACTCATTCATTTACACGTGCATTGGTTCAGGAAAAAAGCAAACTGGCACTTTTTTGTCGCTGCCACTGAATGCTCTTGCCAGTGCACAAAATTAAAGATGTCAGAAATCCCGTAGGTGATCGAGAGCTGTGGAGAGAATATTTTTCAGTGCCATCTTTCACATCAGCCGTAGGAAGGATCGCTCCGTGCTAGCACACCGTGCGTCACCCAGCACACACCTACAGTTCACAGGCACGGGCTGGTGAACGCCCACACGAGCTAACTTTAAACCAACTGCTCGAGCACAACAGCCAAGGCAGCACAAAGCTTTGTGGGGGTGAACTCCAAGTATATTTTTTCCTGCCCTAGCCAGCAGGTAGGCTTCCCAGCCACAGCTCACCGTCACCATGGTGATGTTTCCAGCCCTCCCCAGAACAGCAAGTTTAAGGCTAATTTGGATAAGCCTGCACTAGCTGCAGACATTTTAGTGACTGTAGCACAGACATACTCGTAGCAATGAAGGGCTTTCAGAAGGATTTCAAAATAGCCAGGTAATCTTTATTTTCAATGTCTGCCGACACCATTCCCACCGATGGAAGGAGGACAGGTGCAGGGGAAGTACAGGGGTGGGCAACTTCCTTGAGCAAGGCAAAATGCAAGGGAGTGCTGTAAGTAGCCCAGATTGCTTGTGACTGATTTGACACAATGGCATAGACCAAACCAAAATGATGAGGAATTTATGTCCTCAAATTTTTCTTTATTTTCCACTATTTACTTAAGCGTAGAGCTTCATATGAAAAGAATTCATTTCCTTATCTTTTGGGCATCACAGATGAGCTTATTTTTCCTGTTTTTTTATTAATTCCTTATAGTAATATAAAAAGAAGGTAACTCATTTATATACAAAGCAAATTTCTAGACACAAATTAAATAGCTGACACAAACAAAACTATTATTCAATTTATCCGTATCTGAATTTCTTTCCGCATTACCTTCTCTAATCCAGGAATAAGCACACAAAAGCATCAAGTTAAGAGTGTCCTCTCATTCCCTTATCTGCTACACACCTCATTTGTACTCATTGCAGCACTACGATATCTCAATAGCCTGAAAAATCACTTGACACTGCATAAATTCAGGTTGCACTCCCTTGGAAATAAATAATTCAATGCTACCTATTCTATAAATACCCCCATCGCAATCCCCCAGTAACCATAAGGATAAGCTGCTTTAATTGAAGCAGAGACCATGGTCTGTATTATAACTGTATTATAACGTCTCTTAAGAGATTCCCTTAACAGCTATAACAGACTGCTTAAGTAAGGTATTGTCTCTCTTCAGAGTAAAATATTTTTAAATAAAGATTACTGGTAAGTGCATTTCCTTTAAAAGATTATACAGCCAGATCAATCACTGTGGTCATGCCCGTTGACACTAACCCGGAAGGCAGTGTTGCTGCTTTCTCTTTAATGGCTAATAGGGCACTAAAGACATCTTCCTTTACCCTGTTAACAAGTCCAAATTAATCTGAAGACTTTGAAGAATGAAAGCTGCTTGGCAGTGTTTCCAAGTGGTCAATCTTCTGTACGCTGCACTTACAAAAATAAACTCCTTTTCTCAAAAGACCAACTGCTCACAGACACCAGCTCAGCTAGAATTAAGTGAAGAAAAGAGGAGGTGCCATTACACACTGAAGAGCTGCTCCTAAAACTGGATGTCAAACATGAGCTGTGTGCTACAGGGAATGCATAGCAGCTGATACACTCTTCAAATTACATCCCTACTTATTGCCTACCTTAAATCTGTAGATGTGGTTGAGAAATGAATTAATTAATCTCCATGGAAATTCCTGATGCAGGAATGTGTTCTAAAACCCTGAAAAAAAAGTCGAAAGATATCTAAAGGGTAATGATACTTTAAAGGAACAGAATTAACTCTTTGAACACTACCCCTCGGTGCTTAAGAACCAAGAAAACACCAAGGTTTATCTTAAGGGTAGAACAAAAATTTGTAACTCTCCTACCAGTTAACAGCAGAACTTAAAGTAAATGTCAGCTGAAACACAGATGGGCTCTCCCTCAAAAACAGATTTTGCTGTCATGTCGTTTGTTCAGACATCATGACTAGTTAATTGAGTTACTAAGCTGCACTTCATGAACCTCACCTTTGCTGCTACTTGAACGTCTTCATTTCTATACTTTTAAATTTTAACTGCAGGGAAAATTTCTATAGCTGTGTATTGATTTTGTGCCCATTTATTTTTAATGTAATAATTTTTTTTCATATTATCATGATCAATTAGGATCCTACATTTCCTATACAGTTTTATATTTGCACCTTATTCTGGAAATCAGTCAACAGACTGAATTTTACAACTAGAGGGTGCTGGTGGACCATAATGTGAGATGGTATGCAAAACTCTTGATGACCTTTAGTGGAAAGAAGAAAAATAAAAGAAATCAATTATTACTGCTCAGTAGGACAAGCTAATGTATTCTAGGGTAATACAAATACTGCAATATTATCTGGTGTAAGTAAAAAGAAAATTAATACTTTATAGCTGATACTGGTTCATTTTAAATTTAGTTTCGAATTTGCTGTTAAACTTTGCTTCTGGCCGTAGTTTTTGTGCTGTAATGAACAAAATACCTTTATCTGAACAATATGCATTCCTTTTGCTTCCCTTTGTGTGAGTTGGAAAGCAATTACAGTGTATTATTGATTAAGTGTTTTATGATAAAACACAAAAGCCGTCAAGTAAGCAGGAAAGCAAGAAGGAACAAAGATTAATTTAGCAATAAAATCTATAATTGAGATTTTACAGATAGAATGTGGACATTAATTACAGATAAATCATTTAATAAGAGTTCTAACAAGAAAATTATCTTCCAAAATTCATATAATTTCCAACACAAGGTAATTATTTTTTTGCCTTCCAGTATTGTAAGAAAAAATACAAGTATGAGAATAAATAATGTCTATAAATATACCATTCTGTATGTATAAAAGTTCCCCCTCCCTTCCTTCCTCTCTTTCACTTATCCTTATTGCTTCTTAAAGTCTCTGACAATTCTGCAATTACCTCCAACTAACAAATATTAAAACTTTGAACTCGACCTTAAAGATATCATTTCCCTTAGCCCCCATTGAACACAGCTCAATAACATCTGGGATTTGCCTTCCATTTCTTTGGATCAGAAAGAAATCCAAAGGACAAACTGTGGCCACCTGGTAGAGTGGCTGCCTGAAACCCCCGTGTGACAGTGGCCAGGAAGCTGGTGGAGTGCACGTGACCATACTGTGAAGAGCAGATCTCTTCAACCCAAACACAAGTTGTCGCAGCCAGCCTGTTGATCACAAAGTGGCAGTGGTTCGGAAAAGCCCTGGGCATGCAGGCCCACGAGATGTCCAGTGAAGCCAGTGTGGCATGCCATTCCTCTTCTTACATTCCCACTTTTGACCTTTTGGTTGTGCAGGATCACTCTATGTGGACAAACATTCTCCTTGTGGGCAACTCCCAAGTGATCCGACAGTCCACTTGTGGCCTGCATTAGCTCAACTCATCCTGGACATGCCAGAAATGTAGCACAACAAGTGGGATTGTTTGTTTCCACACTATGGAGGGTTTCATGCACTTAAACCAGTCCCTTCCTAGCCTGTGAGGGGCCAATAGTCCAGATTTCTTTTTATGAATTGCAAAGTTAGTGAGAACTGCCTTATTTTCATATTGTAACTAGCTGTGGTGCCCCAGCTTTACAAGCAGAGATGTATTTCTGTATGTCATGCTCTCATGGGCTGAGACCAAGTCCCTGTTCTCAGGAAACAGTACTCACATGCCTACCTACACGCAGCTTTCTTTTGGCTGCATTTCTTCTCGTGACTTGCCCTTATGAAGGGACGAACCCCGGCATCCACAGGAGACCACAGCTCCTGCCCTACGCACACCAAGGAGCTCGTGTTTGGGTAGCCTCCATGCCATAGGGCTTCCTCTGGAAAATGGAAAGCAGTCTCCTATCAGAACTGTTTCATGCATAGGATCTTATTCTCCAAAACGTAGCAGCCAAATCAATGAGTTGGTGAGGGCAGCCATTAATTAACACACAGGCACGCCAGGGCTCATGAGAGTCTCCGCCCCTTAGACCTTTGGACACGTTTTCATTCCTACTGGTGGCTACGTGCTAGCTAGCACGCAAACAGCAAAGGTATAATTAGTGGGGAAAATGGGATTTCGTCTTGACAACTGGTTTGTTTAAAATGAAAGCTTTCAAGGGATAAACAAAACAAATCAAATAAGAAGTGTCCAATGCAACAACAAAAAATTTGTGACTTACATACTGCAGGCTTGCCAGATGCTACAGAAGCTGAGCCAGAGGACAAAGTAATGTAAAAATGCATAACAAACCTGATACTGAGCTGCACCTTGTGATGCCTCTCCAAAACTCCTGATACCTTTAGTCTAGAAAGTGGCAGGGAAACAGCAGTTAAAATTTGGCCCAATGTTTTATTGCCAGCATATTCTAACGTACTGAAGTGTGCCTGCTTCATGGACACAACTGTTGAGGATTTTTTCCTAAATGAGCGGATTTTACAAAATTAGTAGTTCTCTGATCTTTATTTTTCCACATAGACAAGATCCACTTATTTGATGCTGCCTTCACTTACAAAGTCTAAATAATAATAATTACACCTTAGCTTTTTCTTCAACAGTGCCAGCTGAAATAATACAAGAACAAGATGTTTGGTGGGTGTTTTTTTTTTCCTCTGGAAGTCAGCAGAAAAGCTGTTAAATACTACATATACTAGAATACTGATTTTAATAATACTCAACGTGCACATCCGTTTCATTGTCAGAAACACTTGGAATTTCTGTATGTTACTAATAACTGAAGAGCGTTATTCAGCTTTATAATGTAGTAGGCATTGTCCTTCATATATATTCCTAAAGCAGGATGTATGCTGTACATTTATATACAAAGTTGGTCAGAGCACAGACATTGCAGTGTCATGCTTTCATTCAAATTTCAGATGCCGTATGTTCAGTACGATCGCACGGCATCAAGATGCAACATATTGCTTTGCAAATGCAAATAATTTCACACAGTGGCCCTCATGACTGGGAAGGGATAATGAAATGGGCTATATTTTACACATATGAAAAAAATAAATAAAAGATTTATCATAAATATATGGACCAGTATATGACGTTGAAGAACAAGAAGCAAAAAGGAAACAGTGCTCTTGCATAAAGATCGATTCTCTTTGCTGCTGACGGAATGACAGGCTTGGGAGGAGGAGGCTTCTTGTTGTTCTTGGCTTGAGATTTTCCGAGCCCATTGTTGACTTCAATGGGCTTCCCATAACAGTCATAATTTGATAATTCAAAATCCCTTGGCAAGCTTCCAACGATGCTGAAATCATTGGATCTCAGATCAGATTTCGAAGTGCAAACTTTTTTGCATCTGGTCTCACCAACCTATGAAATAAAGAGTGAGGGGAATCATGATCTACTCACCACAACTCATTAGCAAACTTCATGCAGCTGCTAAAGAACACTGCAAACAAACATATAGGAAATTATTTGTTGATAGGGACACATTACATCAGACCAATTTGTGGAATGGTTATGTTATAAAGTACTTAAGGATGATCAGTCAATCATATAAACTAATCCAAACATTCATAATTGTGTAATTTTTCATGCACAAGGTGCCTCATGCTCTGCAATCTGCTATAGTTAGACTCCTTCATTTTAAGATGATAGAAGGGGAGAGAACATTTTTGTGGGGAGTATTTTTGAATATTGGTTCTGTGCTGATGAACCTGCAGGCCTGATACTATCCAATACTTGCACTTTTCTGAGCTCTGAAAGCCATAGTCAGAATTAACCCTAAAATTCAATGTTTGATGCAATTAATTTTAGTCTGTTCTGGTTCTAAAGAGTTGCCAAGTCAGAATCCTATACCTCACCCTAGGGTGACCACCTTGCATGGTGAGAAGCACTTTATTTGTACCTGCAGAGCTTGATGCCTCTCTAAAGACAAGTAACACAGATGTAACCTTGACTGGGGCTTTTACTCCTATTATTGACAAAGTTGATTCTTGTGCAAGGTGGAAGAGAAGCATGGCACTACTCCTTCTGAAAACAGTGGATAATATACCTTCCCAAATTTGCCAGAGTTATATTTCTCATGAAAGCAGTATATTTTGAAACCGATGCACTGAAACAGAGGTGCAGGTTTGTCCTGGTTCCAGCCAGGACAGGGTTAACTTTTGCAGTAGCCAGAAGGGAGCATGGCCAGGGCACAGAGGTTATTCTATGTCACTGGCAGGGCTGGGGGAAGGGATTCTCTTCTGGGGTGAGGGGGTTCTTGCTGGACAACCAAATGTGGTGGAGGGAGCCATTCAGTATTGCCTATTGTCAGGGAATTATTCTGTGTGAATAATTTATTTTCTTACACCTTTTGTTATTAATATTATTGCTGTTAACTGCTCATTTTCTTATCTCATTGCTGTTCTCAGTAAATTTTTCTTATCTCAAACCATGATCTTTACCTTTTATGCCTCCACTTGGAGTGAGGAGGTGGAGCAGCGCATGGTTTTAGTGGGAGTACTACATTGGAGAATACCATTCCTAAACCACCACAAAATCAAGATTCCAGGTTATAAAAAAGGAAAACAAGATAGGTGTTCCCTGATGGTAGGACAAAATTATACATACGAATTTCCTGCAACTGTCTCCCAGTCATCAAAGACCTGACAGACTAGGACAGTGTTCATTACTGGAGAAGCAGGGGCAAGCTGTCTAGTAAGGTGGTGACTAAGACACAGATAAATATGATTATGTGACCCTGAGTGACATGATGCTATTATTCACTGATCTGAGACATTCCTTCCAATCAGATTAGACCCAATGACATAGGTAATAAAGATATAAAGCAGACCTTTGTGCAATGAAAAGTGAGCTCGCAGGACTGGGGTGCATGTTAACGGAAGAGTCACAGGAATATCACATTTTTCTGTGTTTAAAGCTAGTAAGATTTAGTAAGGAAAGAAACAGAATCATGTATGAAATTATAAGCCTCTTTTTGGATTTGAAAACCTGTAGTCCATTCCTCATACTACCAGCAATATATTGTAAAACTCAGTGACACTAATTGTAGCCTAAGTTCTCTCATTTACAGCACAGAATATTCCTGTTCCAACTAGAGTATCTAGAGTGTTCCCCTAAAGGCTGTTACAAGTCGGTTCTCATTCCCATTCAGGACTGGGAGTGGATTCTAGGTCACCTCTGCCTTATAAGCAGAGAACTGTTCACAGCACGTTCACACAGAGCTCTGCTTAGTTCAGTGTCAGCTGGAGTACTGATTTATCAAGGTGACACAATTTTCCTTGTATGAGCAACCTGGCCCAAATTTTTCTTTAATAAGTGTATGTTACTTTTGAAAATAATTTCATCCATTTCCTTGCCTTTACAAATCTGACATTCTTCTATTTACTATAGCCAGCTGCTGCCTAAACCTACTTTTAAATTTATTCTCATACACGTCTTCAACTCTCCAATGTTTCTGTTGTTTTATTCTAAATTCACTCCAGTTGACCTACAGTTTTCCCTAAACAATGTGAGATAATATCAAGTAGATATAATATATATATAATTATCTGCTTTTTAGTCATTTTGTCTTGGTTTGTGCTAGAAGCCTAACAATAAACCTAACAATGCCTCTGCTCCTCCTCATTTTCCACATTTACTGCACAAAAAACGTACCAAAGGCTACAGGAACCTTTTTTGTAAAAAAAGATATTTCAAGACTTTAATTTTAGAGTGCTACACTGAAGATGCGTAAAGAAAAGTAAAATGCTGTTAAATGTTATATCCTTTTGACTTCAACCTGATGCAAAAAATATTTTATATAATTTGCCTTATCCTGCCCCAGCATCATGACCTGTGGGCCAGACTCAACCCACAGGATGCTTCCACCAGATTTATGGCTTTTCCCCAGCAGGGGATGGGGAGCAGCTGTTTGGGAAGGGAAGGCTTCTGGGATAGTGTAGGGCCACCCCACATTCCCGAGGGAGCTGGGCAGCCACTCCTTGTCCCTCTGGCATGGCCACTCCTTGTCCCTCTGGCATGGCCACTCCTTGTCCCTCTGGCTCTGGGGGGCCAAGGAGAGCACAGGAAAGTGACAGCTCTTGGGGCTTGGTCCAAAACACAGACCTAGTTCCTTGTTTCTTCCAGGACTGGACCACCTTGTCTAGGTTTGGTAGGATGGACAGAACACCTGTCTTTTGACGAACAGCTCAGAAGTACCTAAAAATGACTCCTAGAATCCAGAAGGCCCCTTGTAATGATCCTTTCTCACCTTTCACAAAATTCAGACAGACTGGTGCTCGTTGCCAAGCTCAGCACCTGCTGCTGCTCCAGAGCTGCAGCATGTGTGCCTCTGCAGAAAGCCTTTGGTTGCAGAATTAGGTAAATAATGTGAGAAGAAAATGGGGAAAGAGATGAAAAAATAAGTGCTGCCTGTGCATGGAGACTGGCAGGGAGGAGCAACTAACTCCCCATCTCTGCCTCCGCTGCTTCTGGTGCTCCTCCTCACTTTCCACATTTACTGCCCAAACTAGTTACACTAGATTTTCCTTTTAAAACATCCAGGATGGAGAATTTTTTCCATTACCTTGTTCCCCACAAACATATGTACCTTATTTCTAACCTGAATTTATTTGGCTTCAATATTCAGACACGAGGCATGACTATAGTTAGTCTGATTAACTGCTGGTACTTAGAGATGGTAACAAGTCTAACCTCGATTTTGCATATTTCAGATGATGTAACCAGGCTGACGCATGAAGCCAAGAGAAATGTTCTTAACAGTTTCTTACCTTTGCATCATTATCTCTGTCAACCTAACTGATAATACTTAAAAAAGCTATATTCAGTTTGATTAAATCAATAAACTCACAGATCACTTTAATTTCATTGACCCATTCATTAGCTAACATGGGGCTGAATTATGCATAATATTAAACATAATTAATACTTACAAATAATAATTATTAGTCAGTGCCCTGTAAGCTATGCAATATTCTCCACTGATTGATGTCAGGCTCATAATTATTCATGCTATGCCACTTACTTTTTAAAAGTACTGGCACAAAGTTAGCTTCTTGCTGTATTTTGGAACCCTCCCAGACTTAAAGGATTTATTAAAAAATCAACATTAATGTCCCACAGCACTCACAGACCAGCTCTGCAAAAAATTCTAGATGCAACTTAAGCTGAGATCTTGATTGTGAAATGTCTAACTTTAATAGTTACTGTTTAACATTCTCATTAGCTACCATGAATGAGAGCTATTTCATCCTCAGACTGAATATATCTGGCCTTTCCCCAAACATGGAGCAGAATATTTGTTCAACACTTTTCCCTTTCCAGCTAATTCTTGATACAGCACCTCTACCTAGTATAGTACCATATGCTAAGCATATATCTCTTTTCTTAGTAAAGCCTATTATCTACAATTATTTTCTTGATTTCAGCTTATATTAATTGCTATCACCTCCCATTTGCCAGTGAGAAGAAAAGGGAAATACTGGAAGCTGAGTTAGTTTTAAATTTTTGGGGAGGTTGTTTTCAATTGTGCTGTTTGTTAGGTTTTGGGGTTTTTCTTAAATTAGTATAGCTTTACTTCTGGTCTTTAACTGTTTGAACTTTATTAGCTCACCTGCACCATTCATACTTTTTGTTTAAATTCTTCCATCCAGATTAGACAGTTCTCAAATTTGTGAAATCTGACCTTTCACAGCACCAAAAATACCAGGACGTGATTCAATTTGTTTTGTGCAAATAGAATAAAGATCCTTCTCAATTGACTGTTCATCCTGTGATCAAGTCCTCTTTATCCATCAGAATGAAGTGTGATATAAAAGCCATCATATTTGAGAGCAGAAATGTATTGTCCATAACTCCTAGCAGGGCTTCAAACATGCTATAGCACTGGCAGCCCCTCAAGCTCAGCACGTGTCCCTCAGGCTGAAGAGCTTCCCCACTGGAGTGCTGAATTCCCTGCCCCACACAGCACATCCTCCTTGCCACAGAACCGTCTCTGCTGCTGTGCACCCAAGCTCCTTTTGGCAAGCACATCTGTCACTAATGCTGCCAGCGCTGTAAGGGGCTTCCATACGAGACGAAGGAGGAGTTTTCTAAAGAGCTCTGTTATTAATCTCTCTTGCACTTGTTTTGTGCTCTTCTCTCGCTCTTGCCATAATGAGAGATGTAGATCATCAATAAAATAATGATTTTTTTAGCATTAGTCTGTATTCAGACTGAGTATATTTTCTGGTGCAGCTCAGGAGGAATATGCTACCACATTTCAAACATTCCTTGCAAAGCACAGGACAAAAAAATATTAATACATAAAATATCACAATATCACGGCACAGCTGAGGTTGGCAGGGACCTCTGGAGATCATCTAGTCCAACCCCCTGCTCAAAGACCGCTCAGGGTCTTTTTACAGTCATGTTTTGAATTATCTCCAAGGATGAATACGGGAGTCACTGGAGCAGAAAGTACCTACTCTGTACCTGAAATGCTGTCAGGAACTATTAAAATAGGCTGCAGCCTGTGGTCTTGTGTACAAGGTAAAATGTAAGCTGGGTTTTTGGTGGTTCTACAATAAAAATTTTAGTCTGGAGGGCCACTTGAGGGGAAAAAACCTGGGAAGACCAGGTCACAACAGGTCCCCACCAGTGGTCAAGTATATTATAATTCAGTAGAGGTGAACACAACCCATCTCAGGTTTCAGAGCCTAGATGTGGCTCTGACAAGATAAAGCAAGCAATAGCACCACTTCTTTTTAAAAATAAGTGGCATCAGAGCTATTACCACCACTTTCATAGTGCAATTCATCATCTGCCAGAACCATTCTTTTAGCAAATGTTCTCTCCAGTCATTAGCACATTATCTGTGGGGGACAGCTTCTATAAATGGGCTTGATGAAAATGTGACTTTTCAAATCGAGGGGTGTTGTTATAGTTAGCAGTGCAATCTCTCACTGTAATCACATCAGCAATGGAAGCAAAAAAAAATGATTCATCCTCCAAACATTTCCCTTTTTGCTTGTTTTTCTCACTGTATGATGTTTCATTGCTAGGAAACACATGCAAACTCCTACTGAGGATTCCCAATAAAAAGCCAGTGCAAGCAGTTATCACCAGGTTGCATAATTTTCTCCTCTGCTTAGAACAGCATCTACTTGTAGCCGCTATGAGCTAAGGGGGCCAAGCTGTATTTTCTCATGGCTTTTTGCCTGTAAGTGCATAGCCATTGCTTCTCCTGGAAAAACACATCAGAAGTGCTTATTTTCTCTTCTTTTCCCTACAGATCCAGGGTGATCTTGACAGACAGACCACTTGACTTTAATCAGACAGTCATATTGATAAACCTCTGGGTTTAAAATGGCACTGACATTTCAAGGGTTTTTGTTGGAGGGAGCATGACTCATAAAGCTTGGACTTGAGGGGTTGGCGCATGCTAGCAACATGCAGCTTTCACATCAGCCAGTTCCCAGGATCTGGCGAAGTAGCTGTGCATCCATGGAAGTCTTTCTCCATCTTTGGGTGATTGGCAAATTGTGAGCACTCTTTTCACCCTGCCATCTCCAGTGTCACTGTTGGTGACTATCGGTCATGATCACTGACTATTGACACAGTGACAGAAGTGCTTTCTGCTGAAAACTTTCAGTGGACCCTTGCAGGTTCTGGTTTAAGGGATCTCTTCTCCTAGCCTGCAATTATGAGTTACATTAAGCTTTTAATGTTTAGGATACACCGAAAAGCTTATCCCTTTACTCCATAAAAATGGAACAATAGCTGCTTGCATTTTTAGGGATTATCATGTGGTTTTGTTATGGTTGTTTTTTACTAAAATTAAATATGCCAAGTCTCCAAACCAGATGCCATTTTAACTTTCACAAATGGAGCAAGGACACGACCACAAGTTGTTCCATGAAGACAGGAACCAGGGATGCCTGATTGCCCCACTTGCTTCCCTCTGACCCTCTCCACACCAAGGACCTTTTCAACCCAGCAGCTCCCTTGTACCTTACATGCCGGCCCTTTGCCCAAATCTCCTGCAGAGGCATCACTGCTGCAACACTGCAAAAGCAGCAAGAGCACAACTTGCTGCTCAGGGAACCCAAACTGCCATGGCATCAGGATTAGGGGCATTTTAAAGTGAAATAAAGTAACTTCTCTTTTTAAATTTGATTCCCCTTTAATAACTTCCAGATATATATCAGCACCATTCAGTTAATGTTTCATAATATGTAAGATCTTAATTTAAACAGGAGAAATACTTATAAATGGAATTCTTCATGCTCTCCGTTTTTCCCCACTTGGAGTTTTCTGCTTCCATGTCTTTTCTGTTGGCTTTACCTTCAAGTCCCATCTGGTCTATCCACTGTTTCAAGCCTAGCTATGCCAACATTTCCAGCTACACCCTCTGTCACTTTTGCCTCAGTATCTCCTCCTAGTGGAAAAAGAACATCCATAAACATTTTTACAGGACGTATACTTATTTCAGGGGTGCAGTTATAAGTCATCCTTTTCTCCTGAAGCTATACACTGGGTCACCTAAGTCTTTCCAGACATTTAGCAAAGCATTTGCTCTTACCTCCCACACAATCCTACATGACCCTGATGAGAAACAGCTCCTGAAGTTCTGGGACAGCACTCTGGCCTCTTTTTGTTTCGTATTCTTTAAGCCTTTCAACATCCAGTTTTTTTCCATTACCTGCTTCTTTAATGTTTCTCTCCCTCGCATATTTTCTGTATGACAAATGCATTCTCTGCTTGATCATTACTAGGCCTGTATGGGAGCTATCCAAATTCTGTGGAGCAGGCCTAGTTTTGGATTAGGAGTCAGAGCTACCAAAAGATTTACACCTGTTCTGATTTAGGACTTTAGTACAGGCTCTTCCAGGACTGAGAATTTTCAAAGTACTCCTACGCGGTAGCGGGTTCAGAGAGGGAGTTTTCAGCCAGGTAGAGTTATAGCTTTCAAATATATAAAATCTAGCATCACTGTCCTACCACATCCTGATGTCAAATGATTCATTGGTCTGGGACCTTTTTCATCTCAGCCTGGGCATCCTCCCAGAAATTACCAGCCCAGGATACGTTTCCTCTCGTAGGCTGTGTTTCAAAGCAGGTGGATTAATTCAAGCTGGATCATTAGCCGTGAGCCACTCAGCCACATGACCAACTTTTACAGCAACGAATACCTATTTCCACTATGTCTTGGTAAATAATTTTTTTTTTTAAATCTCTGTATAAAGATCATCAGAAGGTATTGGAATGTTAAAGGTCTCTCACAACAAACTGGGAAGACCCTGAAAAGTGCAGGTCAAACACGAGGAACTGAGGCTGACATTTCTAGATCGTGGAGGGGAGACGCTGTGAGAGGAGGGCAGACTGAATTCTGAATTCTAAAGACCTTCAGCCCACTGCTAGACTCCATTCATGGGGAATGTTGCTGAACTTCCGTGGATAATGATTCCCCTTCTTCTAAGTCGTAAAACACACTGAATACCAGTGCCTTCTTGAAAAAAAATTAATATATGAAAGCACAGCATAGGCGATAATAGATAATTTTGTTTTCCACATGGATATGACAGTGGCCTGTACCTTAGAGGGTGTGCATACCAAGGAGAATCAGTAATTTAGCAATTGGTTTTGTTCACACTACTGAAAAATGGTAGTTTTTTGTTAAACTTGTAATTGATCAAGCTGAACACTTAACACTTTTTCAGTACTGGAAATAGGAAAAATATATTTGATGCTGCTCTGCTGGATTTTTGAAACTATTTTGTCAGAAAAAACAGCTGAATTTGGGACCTGTAGATTGCTGAACACAAAATTATCACATTCAGTTCAGGGAAAGCAAAATGGTAGCACATTTTCTTCCTACTCAGTTCTCATGTTGCCTGGGCTTGGGGAACTACTTGTGACACAAGTCAAAGCAGTCATGGGGTTACTCTAAGCTGAGAGTAGTTGCCTACCAAAACATTTCCCAAAGATTCTTCTACCAGATGAGAATTATGGTAGTCAAGTGCATCACTCTGAGATACCTGCAGCTCTTCTGGACTGGGGGAAATTAGTTATGGGGCAATCCCAGCTTGATACTAAGACAGGGTTTCTGCCATTCTGGCATAAACTACTCCTCCCTTGAAGAAACATTGAGGTCACAGTATACCAATATTACCACTTGGGTCTGGCCTAACAGCTGTATTTTATGCAACAGAATTGCTGAGTCATTGAAAAGGACAAGCCAAATTCTTATTAGACATGTTGTAGAATAACGTATTTTCTTCTGCAGAATAAATGTCAAATAAATACCACTTAGTACTGAAGGCATTTGGACTGTGATGTCTGATAACTCTTGGAGCACAAACGGGAACTTCTAAAATATCAGGAATTCAGCAACGTGATGGAAAACTTCGGCCTGAGTGAAGATGTACATGTCATCTTTATCCATATAATGAAATCTGACTGATTTACACATAAACTCTCTCTGGCAACACAAGAAATGCAGGAACTGTTTGACACAAACAGACCTGTCTTTTGTTTACAAATGCCAAGACTTCTGGATTCCTGGCTTCATAGGCATGCAACGCAGTGCAGCTGTGGCCATCCTGGGGAAAGCAACAAGCTGGGTGTTATTTGAGTATACTCTCAGCAAATACTGTCTGAGAGTTCTGTCCTCTGAATAGTTACAGTTTGACAGCTGCTATTTATTATGAGAAAAATAGCAACTGTAAAGCTGCTTGCTACTTTATTTACCTGAAGCTAAGCAGCAAGCATGGTGCTACGATATTAAAAGACAAATTTTTCACTTAGAACTTCTGACCCCAAATCGCTAGGGACCAGTTGGTCAGATTGCTAGCCATTAGTTACCAGCATACTTTTAATGTCTTGGCCACTTCCAACATTAAGCACTATTCAAAACCATTACAAACAGTATATTCCTGGAACTGGGTTAATAGACAATAATGTTGATTTTGCATACAAAGCTTTGCAGCTCCTACCTGTAAAGTGCTGATGTGAACAGGAGTCCCTGTGCCATTCACAGTGTTCTTCTTGGCAGCATTTCCACCCTTCCCTTCCGCTTGCTCTGCCTTGGCAATCTTTGCTTTTTCAGCTTCAATTCTCTTTGGATTGTTTAGCATTACCTGAACCACAGCATATTCCACCAGGGATGCAAACCCAAAGAGAAGGCAAACAATCAGCCAGACGTCTAAGGCCTTCACATAAGACACTTTGGGAAGTTCAGCGGCAAGAGTGGTACATTCAGATGCCAAGCTGAGCACTGAGAAAATACCTAAAAAAAAGAGAAAACAATATCTTGAATAAGAAAACTTCCCATTAATGGCACTGGCTGTGCTCTTCCTCTGAAACAGACAATAGTGAATGATGTTTTGTAACAGTGAATGGGACTTCACGATGTGGTCGGTGCAGCAGGTGTACAAAGTGCACATGCCTTCAGCTAATGAACAAGTTAAACACTTAGGTAGGATAGTGCAGTTAATGATGAATTATTGATAATGCAGTACCTTCATTTTATAAACAGAGAAACAAATAAATGAGGCTAAACTGGTTGTTATGGTTGCCCTGTCCCATCACACATCACACAGTTGGGAAATGGGCTTTCCAAAGACTTATCTTACAATGTGCATCTAATTCTGGGAAGGTAGAAGAGAAATATATGACACTTAAACCAGAAGACTCCAAGTCCTTTAAAATAGACTGGCATTGTCCCAGAAATCTAAACTGTACTATAGCAGGAGCAATTCTCTGAATGATCTGTTCATAAGTGTGATATTCAGATCTTAGGTGAAAGGGAAGTTTTTGCTGAAGAGAAAAGCTGTATGAGCAAATCAAAAAGCCTGTGTTCCCGATTCACTGAGAAGATGAAAACGTGGAGGTGACTGAGGGTCTAAATCATTCCCTATTTGAGCTTCCAGGATCTAGAGGAAGCTTTCTAGATAAAGGGCATTTCATGAAGCCCTTATGATGAAAAAAGCCCACATGTGCAAAGGCTGTTGAAAGGTCACACTCATCTTGGATTTCACCAAGCATTTCCCCTAATAAGGCTTCCAAATGTCACCATCATCATAGGATTCACATCACAAGAGACAAAATACAAGCTTGAACCCAAAGAAAGATTTCTCACAGGCTCCTGTGAAAATAGTAGCACGAACAGCTACATTTGGGAAAAGCTAACTTTAGAAATGGCTGTCATGTGGGGAAAACTTAGTTCAATCTCCAAGTTCAGAATGTCCCCTTTTGGTTTTGTGAATGCTAATGATAAGAATCTTTATTTATGAGTGGGCGGCCTAATGAAATAGAATTGATGTCTATAGAAAATGTTGGCCAAAAGGAGATATTTAGTTAGTCGCAGCTCTGTTTCTTATATTGCATGAAAAATTTTGTCGTTCGTAGAGAGATAATTTCCTTCAGATCCATTTTAAATAACTGAGCATGTGAAAATGCAAATTAAAATGAAACTATCTGTATTGGCCTATGAAAATATTCATTTCTACTTGATCACAAACAACACATTCTTTAGCTACTGTTCCCATTTGAATTTCAGTAAGATTGATATGATGCTTTATTTGGCACTAATCTCAAATGGACAATTTACTAGCTCCTGAAACACTAAAGTGTAAAGAAATGTTTACAGTCATGCGATTTTAAACCACAAAATTTTATGATGTTTTATTTAGAATTATGCAGTATCAATGTATTACTGCAAAGTTGTATTTTTTTTTTTTTGTCCACGGCAATAATAAAGAATGACCAGATGTGTTATCTCAGAACAGAATGATATGGCAGATACTGAACAGAATCCTCAGTGTACGCTCTGGCTAACTTTCCATCTACTGTATCTGAAGCATTCACGTAAAAACATTCCCGTAAGGATAAAAAGTGAGCAGAGAATACTTTTAAAAACAATTATTTTCGCTTACCAACAGCTGCTGACTGGGGATGAACACTAATTACGGGTCAAATGGAACTGCATTAACAAGTACAAAAAAGGCCATACTGCCTCTTAATATATATAGGACACATTTGTCTGTGCCCAGCACCATTCTCTAACAGTGTACTGTACCAAGTACCATGCATGGCTATGCTTGACTTCTGATGGGCAGCCTCTATCCTTCTCCTGAATAACCAAATTAGCCAATGACATGGACTGGCTCAACATCTTGGATACAGTATTTTTTTTCCTACTGACTTTAAAAGTGTTTACTATCTTAATATGTAATAATTAATCATGCCTGGTGCCAAAAACTTTTGTTGACCCATTTTTTAGACCTTGAAATACTATACCTTACAATCTTGGATTGAATTCTACAGAACTAACTTATAAATTCTAGCTGAAAAGATTTTTGTGGGCCTCTCATTAACATATTCAATAGAGCAACTGAGGTCATGGTGACCAGCAGCTAATTTCCATTTGTCTGAATACCTGCGATGAAAGGTTCACTCTCAGAGACTAAGAAACGTCTAGGTTTTCAAGGTAACAATAAAGTGAGACAGAAGCACAGAAATATTCTATTCAGCAACCATTTGCTGCCTGATGAACATTGGCAGGGCCTTGGAGATCCTAATACCAGAGTTGTAAGTTGCACTAGGTGCCTACCTATCACAATCCAAAGCTTAAGGCTCAAATGAACAAATAAACTGAAAGATCTGAAGCAGCTTCTCATCTAGTAAGGTCTGTAACTAGCCACTGGTACACTTTCTTGGGGCTACATATCATTTACTGGACACACAAATGTTAATCTTGTTACATTTCAAGGTCAAGGATCTCAAGGATGTTACTGGAAGAGTTAGTTTGTTGCTCTCCTGAAACTGGAGAAACACAAATCTTACCCCAGTGACAGTGCTAATAACTGTCATACTGAACACTGACTCAGCTAATGGATGGCCAGATTTAGAGGTTTTTTGCTTTTCTGGGGATTAAGGAAAATTCACATAGCCAGGCCAACGGCTAGTATCTTTGAAAACGCATTATTTCAGAAATGCTAATACATAAAAGAAGCCAATAAACGCTTACAATAAATGAAATAAATAAACAATAAATAAGCATGCATATTTGGTTACAAAGACATCCATGTTACTTAAATCTGTGCTAAGACTCTTATAAATCTAATATATCATTAATAAGCCCATCTAGTTCACTATTTGAAGCATGGGATTATAAAATTGGCAGTACAGTTTGATTTTGATTCTAGTTTTCCAGTTCCTCTTTCATTCTTTTAAATTTAATGCATGTTATATTTTCCCCACCCTTTTTGTCTTCAAATGTTCTCTTAATTAAGTTTCGCATTATGTAATGCAACCTTGCAACTTTTCAAGGTAAAGATATTTGTTACTTGCCATGAAACTAATAAAGATTGAGACTCCTTCTCAAGAAACTATTTTTAGAGGCCAAAAAAAAAAAAAGAAAGAAGAAACAAAGGCTGCACAGGAGTCTTTTCCTGTGGGGACATGGAGATTCCAGTGTGGGTAAGAGGTTTCTGAGGAAGGCAGGCAGCGGGAGGGATTCTGCAACTGCACCACTTGGGCATTGGAAACAGGTGCACTAAACCTCCTGGGACACGGCAAAGATTTGGAAAGTATGGACTTGGAGAGGAGGGAATGCTAGGGAAAATGGGAGCCTTGAGAGGCCAGAACATGGGAAATGGAATCCAAATAGGAGAAGTGTCAGGATGCAAGAGCCTGGCTCTGCATGTCACTGAGTTCTTGGGGTCAGTAGGTTTGGCCACGCCAGAGCTGTAGTCCCACGTACAATCCAATTAGTCAGCATAATATTGTTTCTATTAAGTCTGTGTCCTGCTATTTCATAATAAATGAAGGGCCTGCCTACCGTGCTGTGCCGAGCAGCACGACTGCAGGAGCTTGAAGTACTCTCATGAGCTGAGTCTCTAATGAAATAGAGCCAGTCAGGTAACAGGAATGCTAGCTCTTTTCCAAACATCATTGTTTCTACTAATCTTCAGAAAGACTGCTCCAATAGGTACCTATTTAGAGCCTTACTTATCATCCTGCTTTCTTACTGGTTATTCAAATGCTGAAATTCCTGTAAACTGTTTACTGCCACAGTGTTTGCAGCATTACTCGTGCACAGATGGATCAGATTTGTCCAGGTTGAGAGGAGCAGAGACAGTGTGTATGTCACACAAATGCTGGAACTACTACCAAGTGAAGTCCTAATGCCGAGGTGGAGTTTACAGGACTAGGAATGAGCAGATTTCAGCGAAAATGATGAGCGGATAATGGAAGTGGAGTTGCTTTCAGGGTCCAGTGTCATGTAGCCGAAGCAACTGAGAATGGCTCGATGGTGTTACAGTGGATTGTGACGGTACGTGAAAACGCGGGTTACCCAGTGGGACTCTTGCAGCACTTGCATCAGGATTGATCCAAAATGACAGCCAGGACAGAACAACAATTAGCAGTGTAGGAGCATAAACACCCATCATGTAAAATCCAACTTGTCTTCTTAAAGTGAAGATTACTTCTACACAAGTGTAATAACCTTTAAAGAAATAAATGCATTAATGTTTAGTGTGCTTTGCAGGTGAACCTCTGATCCATATCTTCCAGGTCTTTTTCTGTTTAAGAACAAAAGTTCAATGCTTTGATTTTCTTTATAAAGGTAAAGAGTTTAATTTAAAAAAAAAAAAAATCAAACCACAGATCTACTTAAGCACCAAGTGTGGTCAGCCTGCGGTACTCTGTGCTCTGTAAGGAACCCTTCATCTTTTCAAAACACATCAGTAGCAGGAGGCTGAAGTGACTCCCAGCTTGATGCTGGCTTCAAGATGCAGTCCAGATAAAACCAACGAAGTCTAGCAGTCCTAATAGCTGAAGGTCATCTGAAAATCCTACTTAGCATTAATTTGTGCAAAAGATGAATTAAGAAACACTAGTCTGGAAAGTTTGGAATGGAAAGGGGTGGTCAGAATGTGACTCTAACCAGAGAGTTCCCCAGCAGTGAAAGCTGGTACAGGTGACTTCTAAAATCGGTACAGACATTTTAAAAAAGACTCTATAAAAGCTGTAAATTTTGCCAACATGGAATAATGTATCAAAGCTTCTAAAATGAAGATCTAAAGCATACAAACACTTCGGAAGATGTTTAAGATGAATTCAACAAACAACAAAGTTGCATTTACTAGATGTTTACTGGAGATAACAAATGTATCAAGAAATCTGATAACCAGAAAATAATTTTTGCCCATATTTTCACTCAATTAGCAAAACTGGAATTTTTATGGTAATAGTAATGCAACAGTGTTGTAAAAAACCTGAAAACTTCAAAAACTATCACAAGGAAAAGGACTTCCTATGTTATATTACAACAACTTCAAAATTCAAATCAGACTATATTTATCAATCCAGTTGGTGCAGAACTGATTTAGAAGATAGAATGTGTCAAAACGTTCTCTATTTATCTTCCATATTGTATCAGTTAAGTGCTGTGCAATGATAAGTCATCGCAAAAGTGCTATTTGGGCATACAAACACCAAAACAACAAAACAATAAAACATTAAGCATAAACATCCTTGTGTGGAAGACACTATACTGTATTTTATCGTTCATTCTATCATCTTTAGTGATCTGTTGGCTGAAAAATTTTCCCTCTATAATTTATGAAGGGATTCTAGACACTTTTAGGTTTTATTTTCAAATGAGGGACGACCTTCAAAATCATTACTTGTTTGTGTTATGTAGGAAATGCATTCTGCACGCCTTCATTTGAATAATATTTCATCAGACAGAGTATAGTATCTATTGCCCTCACCATTCAGCTCGAAAGGACCTATCTGATCTGTTATAAAATTGTTGAATAATAGGAAATTTGCAAATATAAATATTCAATGTCTTGCCACAAAAGCAGCCCAGATTTGCTGACCCTCTTTCAACTTAGGTAGGTATCATAAAACATCAGTTGACAGAATAGGCAGTAAAGATTAAGTTTTTTTCCAATTGTCAGGCAACTCCTACATAAGTTGCAATTTTGAAAATCTGCTCCTTGATGCAAAACTTCTCTTGATTATCTGACAAAATCCTTACCTGAATTAATCTAAGCTCTGTGTGTAATATCTGCTTTTAAAAAAATACCTTCAGCATAAGAATTTTCAAGTAAATAAAAGAAATGGAGCATTGAAAACAGCCTTTAAAAATACTTCAGAGTACTAAATATTCCACTCACATTACTGAAGTATTAATTCTGGGCTTGATTACGAGAATGAAAGGATGCTCTTAGCAGAAAGGATTTGCAATAAAAGAACTGTGAAAACTTTTAAAAATGGTTCTCTCATGTCCTTTCTTTAATGTTCAAAGCACACACACAGAATGTGAACATTTTACTGAGCATTTTGCACATTGTCATTTGTGGTCACAAGTTGCTGAAGCTTGAGAGAACATCACTGATTTTCTTTGTGCATAATTCTTAAGTATTTTTCTTTAAGGTTCCTAAAAATACCTGAAATACCTAAAGTTTTTTTTTGACATTTAATTTCACATTTAGGGCACACCTCAAAATTATCACAAATAGAATACAAGGTTTACAATTTTCCCATTTGTACAAATTTCATTTGGGAAAATGCAAGATCCATTCCTTTAGTTTTCCATTACTTTTAGACTATTTTTTTCCCAGTAAATTAATTGTTTAATTAAGAACAAAATATTTTTCTCACTTCTAAGGAAGGTTTTACCATATCCTGAATGCAATCGCTGCTAGCTGATGGATATGCTTTCAAAAAAAGCAGAATTTTCCTGAAGAGAGCTAGTTTCTTATTATTTACAAATTACAAATCACCTGAGATGCTGAATTATGTTCTTAGGCTAAGAACTCACGCATTTTGCAGTAAAAAAAACAAAGCCCACTTTTACTTTCACCATCTTTTCAAGTTAAATTCTTAACTCTGAGATCTGCTAAGGTTCTTTGAGATCTCTCCAGACTTGGAATGTACCACAGGGGCAACTGCAAGTAACAGAGCCTCCACTTCAGCTGAATAGGCAACAAGAAACTTGCAGAGGGTCCTCAGAAGCTGCAGCACCACGGCCTTCCTAGTTGAGTTTCAATGGGAGATTTATCCACATGATGTAAAAGCACTGACTAAAATACAGCTGTTCTTGTAGAACATTTTGTGGTTGCCACAGCGTGAGTAGTTTGGATATAATCATAGGCAGGAATCCATCATGGTAAGAAAGAAAAATCATTAAAAGCCAGAATACAGAAACCATTGGAAAAATTTGTGCCCACATTAAAAAAATAATCATAGGAATGAATTAATACAGGGCTGAGGATTGCAAGCAGCTTTCAAAAATGACAGAATTTCCAGAACACTTAGAGGAAGGAAGAACCTGCAGGGTGAAGCATTTGGAATTACACTCCAGTACTATCCACTTATGGAACAAAAGCCTAATCAGAAAATCAAAATCTACCCACTTTGCTGCAACTGGCATGATTCTGCATGAACATTCTTTCAGAAAAGTTAGACATTTATAAGCATAAACAGGTATTAGGGCCATAGAAATAAAATGGTGATAGTAAGATCACAAGATATGTAAGCAAAACCAAGACAAACATTTAATCTCTTCTTCAATTTGGTTATTTCTATATTTGCATTAGTTTGTAATGATCACATATTAAACTTACCATTAGATGAACCACTCATTAGTTAAAAGTACCCTATTTTATCCCATGAAATATAAGACATGGACTGGAATACTAACCATTAACTATAAACAATAATTGAAGGAAGCTTAGAGTATTTTAACTATGGAAATAACTAATATTGCCTACCTGTGCCTTTGTAATACTTGGTACAGTTACCATATTCAATATCCTCCTTTTTAATATCAAACTGAGGCAGAGCAATTTTCTCTAGCTGTACAGGATCTCCCGACTGCCAGATAAACCGTAAGTCATCAGTTGTGTAACCAACTACAAGAAAAAAACAATAGTAATTGTTTAAAGAACCACCTCAATCACAGTAAACTCCGCAAGAAAACCTAGCATATATATATTATATATCTTCCAGTCTTTTTATCTCCTGTTCAAATAGATAAATACAAAAATTAAATAATCCACAGCTGCATTTTTATGTAGGCCAAAGTTAGGACTTAGTGGGTGAGACACTACATTATCAGCAATATTAGGATGACTAAGAGGTATTTGTTACAGTGTGTACTTTTCAAACAAAGAAAGCAAAGCTCTGTTTCCTACAGCTTTCAAGCCTCCACATTCATTCATACTCTGCTTCAGCAAAAAAGCTGAATTTTAACAGCACTTACGAGTCCAAGTAACTTCAAAAGAATTTAACAACTCAGTTACTGAGATGAATCCTGGTGTTTGTGCAAAACAACTGCTCTGCTTATTTGTTCAGACGAGAAGCCCTGATTCACGAAAGCATTGCCATTCAGGAAATACTTGACCAGGAATTAGAGCAGATGTGCAGTCTGACAGAAATCAGCTCAGTGCCTTCATGACCTCCTGAGTACAGACAGACCTCAGCAAACCTATGAGCGCCCAAATAATAATATATACACCACCGCCAAGTGAGAGGCAGTGCAAGTTAGACTCACAATATTCAAGAATAAAGCAATATTGATTAAACATGCATAATCAGAATCATGATTTTACATGCCATTTTTTTGCTACCTTCTGTTCATTAAAGATTAACTTATTTCAAACAGAGATAATGTGTGTTAGATGGGAATAGAGATGAGGAAACATAAAAAAGATGGAGTTGGAACGCATCGTTTTGCAGTTCAAAGCCTGGGAAAAATATTTAAAGAGCCATTCTTTTTCTGGAGGCATTAGATTATTCTTTTTAATTTTTGAAAAACAGCTGTGATTAAGAAAGTGAAACTGTTCATAAACGATGTCTCTACGATTCACAACAATTTAATAAAAATCACAATGTTTCAGAGCTCCATAATATAATACACTATTAAAAAAAAAGTTGTTCTGATGTTTCATTCATAAAATCATTTTCACTGTGTTCCAATACACAGCAGATCACAAAACTGCCAAGATCCTTTATGATAACAATTACTGGAGAGTGAAAATTCTGTCTACAGAGAATATGTACAACTGGGGATCATAACTGTGGATATAAAACATCTTTGCAACAACTGGTGGCCTTTTTTGATTTTGAAGTCTAGCAAGTAAAAACAAAGTATTGATTTGAAAACAACCTAAGGAGAATAAAACTGCCAATTGCTAACAGGGAAAGGACAGATAGGAAGTCATGGGTACCTTTTTTACTTCTGATAACGGAATTAAAAGGTAGAACCAAGTTTAGTGCAGAGTCTTTCCAAAGAACCAAATTCACTGAATTTGAGTGTATCGTCTTAGCACAATTTATTTTATGAGTAGTTTATCCTTGAATGACTATACCTTGCAACACTTGTGAAGCAACCTGGACTGAGAAATATTGAGTGAACTTCCATTAGTATTACTAACTAATTCCAGTTTAACCTCAAACTGATTTGGGTTTACCCTAAGAGTTAACTTCAGCTGATGTACGTACATAGTAGTGATGAGCAAAACTACTATGGACATACCAAAATTCTAAATATAAATGTTGACAACCAAAAACTAAATTGTAAAACTCTGTAGTTGTTATTATTATTATTGTTATTGTTATTGTTATTATTACTACTACTATCATCATCATCATAATTATAATTATCATTATTATTATTACTACCTTTGTCCCCTTTGTGATGCCCTGCCCAGCTTTGGTTAACCTTGCTTTTTCTTCACTTGTGACTTCCTTTCCCTAATCTCACCTTTCCCACCAGACCTGCTGGAGGTAAGAGCTGCACAAGCTTTTGTGCTACAGCGGGAGCAGACTGGAACAAGTTACCTTCCTTCTCTCTGCTTCACGCTCATCCTTACTCAGGAAAACAGAATTACCATGTAAGTGGGATCACCAGGGATCAAAGTGTTGGAAAAAGTTGTAGTTTAGTAGGGACCTGTGTACTTGGGGCACAGGAGGGAAGACAGATTTCAGAAACATTTTGTCTGCAACTTCCAGCATGGCATCAAGCCCTTCAGAGACGTGACCTGTCTGCCCTGTTGTAAGATTAAATCACCTGGAGACCGGGAATAGATGCCTGACTACATCCAAAACACATCCTGAAACCACTTTCAAAAGGTTTGACACTAAATGATCTCACTGCTTGGGCATCAAATACTTTTTCCTTTGGTACTGTATCAAAGGAGTTCCAAACAATACCAATTCATCATCAATGCAAGGGGATAAATTTGGCCTCAACAACCTAAAGAGCAGCCCAGGTTGTGGAAGTTAAAACTACCTGGCAAAACTACTTGGCATTCTTTTTTCCAAATGATATGTTTCCATTTATCTGTCAGTTTATTGTAAATGCTTTTCTAAAAGTCCTCAGTTATCATTTTGGTTGATAGCAAAAGCTAAAACTAAGAGGGCACAGTGCCATATTGGTAAGAAACATCTTTGATAGGGAAATGTACATTGGTAGGAACCAGTGAATATCAATTTCACGATTCATTAAAAATGTTGAGATGAAGACTACAGAATTGATAATTTTTGTTTGATTCTCACGCATGCCTAGAAGAGAACTGTTTTTATGGACAGAGTGATTTACATACAGCTTTCCAATTGCATCTTGCAGCGCTGTGTATCCATAGGAAACAAGGTCAAATCCAAAGGGCATGACAGCGTAATAGACAATCTGAAAATACAGAAATGGTATTTAAAAACAGTGTGAGCTGCCAGGTAAGCAGTAGATGGCCATGGGAAAGAAAAAAATCACAGGTATTTGATTTTCATCTTCTAAAAGAGCAGAAACAAAATTTAGAAGTTATAACTAGCAGTTCGAAATGGAGATCTCTCTAGTATAAAATAAGAGAATAAAATTTTATAGAGGGTTTTAAACACAAATTAGTTCACAAATTAGAGAACAAATTAGTTCACAAATTAGAAAACAACTACTACAAGACAAAATACATTTAGGTCATATGAATAATCAAATTAAATGTCCATACAGAACAGAGTCCTGTCCCCAGCATTGGCCAATGGCAGACTTCTAAAGAAGAACATGACACTACAGCAATCTGGAAATGTTATATTGCCACATATCCGGCAGCACCCAAAAGTTGCACCTCAAGGGCTCCCTAAACCAGAAGTTATTCTTTGGTATTTAAGGGATTAACAGATCTTTTTGTCTCCAAGAAGTTGTTTTGCTTTCAGCTGCTTTCTGGAATCTAGGTGTCCTGGTTTCAGCTGGGACAGTTAAGTTTTTTCCTACGAGCTGGCATAGCGTTTTGGATTCACTATGAGGATAACGTGGATAGCACGCTGATGTTTCTGGTTGTTGCTGAGTAGCACTTACCCTAAGTCAAGCACTTTTCAGTTTCCCATACTCTGCCAGTGAGCAGGTGCACAAGGAGATAGGAGGCAGCTTGGAAGGGATAGGCATCGGTCAGCAAGTAGTGAGCAATTCTATTTTGCATCACTTGTTTCTCTTGGGTTTTATGTCACTCTCCCCCTGTGCTTTTTTATTACGATTAGCATTAGCATTAATACTTTTATTTTGTTTTGCTTTGCTGCAATTTTTAAGCTGTTCTTGACCCACAACTTCTATGGGCTTTATTTTCCTGCTTCTCCTCCCCATCCCACTGGGACCAAGAGGAAGGGAGCGAGTGGTACTTAAGTTTCCAGTTGGGGTTAAACCCTGACACCACATAAACTGTAACACGAACAGCATCTTGCAGCAAAGAAGGCCATAGTTAGGCTAAGCTGCACACACTTTAATCACACCTTTTCATCTATCTTCAGTCTGTCTCAAAGGTCTTTTACTGTAAAAGAAGGCAAAAAAATCAATGTCCATCTATTCTCTCTGTGCCATTCGTGATTTAGAGATCTCTATGCCACCACCTCGATTATTTTGCTTTTTCCAGTGTGAAAAGTTCAGCTTTGCTCAGCTGTTCCACACCTTTGACCACCTCTGCCTCCCTTCCTACAACTGGAAGACCAGAACTGCATTCAAGATGCAAGTATAGCATACATTCATGTAGTGGCATAACATTCTCTTTAGTCCCTAATACTTCCAAGAATTCAATTCACCTTCTCAAAAAGCACTGAGCTATTAGCTGACATTTTCAGAGAACTAGCCATTACTACTCAAAGCTAATTTTTCTGGCTGGTAATAACCACCTCAAAATCAGTCAGGTTTTATGTGAAGTTCAAATAGTTTTTTCCCTCATGCATTATTTCCAGTTGTTTACACTGGATTTCATCCCATACTTTGTTGCCCATCATTAGATTAATTTGCGGCTCTCACTGTTGTCTCTTATCTTTACCGTTCTGCATATTTTGGTACCATCAAATGCACTTGAAAATTCAGAGTCTTTCAGATGTTTTATGTTGAAAAGCACAGAACACAGAAGAGATTGTTTTTGTGGGAGTCTACTGTTTACTTCCCCTGATGTGAGCAGTAGCTGTTTATTCCTGCATTCAGCTTCCTAATTTTTAACTATTTGTGGAAGAGCTTTCTCCCATACACATTTTGCCATGCAAGTATTTTGATAACTGGAGAGTCTTTCATT
>VZTA01006962.1:191813-276623 GCA_013398855.1 Mohoua ochrocephala | reverse complement strand
CTTGTGGCCGCGCCTCCTGCCCCTGGTGCGGGAATCCTCCCCCGAACTCGGCCCATGGCCGCCCCTGTGCCTCCCGCCGCGCCGATGGGGAACTGAGGTGGCTGCGGACCCCGCGCGGAGCCACCTGGTGAGAGCGCCGGGCCCGGGGAGGGCGGGGCGGGGCGGGAGGGGGCGCCTCGCCCTGCGGGGTGTCCCTTCACCGTGTGGGCGTCCCCTCGCCCTGTAAGGTGTCTCTTCACCCTATGGGTGTCCGAGCCCCGGAAATTATTCCTTCCTCCCTGGCTTTCGGGGTCCTTCCTGCTGGGAGGCCAGCGGGAGCCATCGGGCTCGGGATAACGGCGCGGTGCGGGCGGGCGTTGCGAGCTGCCCGGCCCCGCTGGGTGAAGGCCTGCCTGCCTTGCCCTCAGAGCCGCGAGCAGCACACCGGTCCCCAGGCCGCGTCTCTGCCAACCTGAGGTGGCCACAGATTCCGGGGAAAACCTCCAGAGATTGCAGGAGGAATTAAAATTTACGAGTGAGCCTTGTTGCTAAGGGAGACGCGGTGACAGCGTTTGATTTTTCACTCGTGGTGATTCGAAAGCTCTGTTAGTGCTGGGCCTGGGGAGAGTTTAGCTCTTCCTCGGAATAAAGATGATTAAAATACCCAGCAGTGTTTGGAGTTGTTCATAGCTGGAAGCTGGGGAATCCTGTTCCTTCAGAAAGCTGTGCCTTCCTCTTCCTGAATTAAAGGAAGTACTGCTGTGTTCCTTAAAAATTGCAGTTAGAATTTGAAATTTTGTAAGTGAATAGTGCCATCATGTAATTGTACAAAACGTTTCTACTGTTTAAAACAATTTCCACTGTCAGTATGTTGGGAATTGCAGTCTTTGTCCTTCCCTCATCCTGTGCTTTACAGTGGAAGCCAGGGCACACTGGCTTTTGTTGTTTGGGTTCGTGCACTTGATGTGTTCGAGCCTTTGTATTCCCTTAAATCAAAAGGAAGAGGATGTTCAGAAATTGGCACCTTTTCCTCTTACTCATTTTATTATTTCTGTATCAGGTGTATCTCATCTGTCAACGAGGAAACTACTTCTTCACCCAACACAGTGTCCAGAAAACTCAAAAGCTTGAAAGTAACTGTAAGTAACTTTGCTTAGGCTGACAATATCCTTTCTGCCAGAATCAGGTTAGTGCTGCTGGTGGCCTTGTGTAAGATTTGCAATTGCATTATGCCATCAACTGAGGCATCAAGCTCCAAGATGATGACTTGAACCTTGTGTCTCTAGGCTTTTCTGTGTTGTGTCAGGTTATGGTTATGTGTTTCTGTGGAGATTAAAGAAATGCTGTGATGCAATGGCTTTTGAGGATTTTTGTTTAAAAAAGACGCTTAAGCACGTATGAAGGAGCATACAGGTTCAGGGTTCTAGGATGGAGTGGTCTGATGATTTCCTGATGTTTTTTCTTAACTGTTAAATTAATTCTCCTCCCTGCTTCAAATTTCTCTTTGTAATCAGATTTTGATGGTTATGGGAACCCTTGATTTGCTCGTTTGCTTTAAGACTTTGAACTTCAATGACTCTTACAGACACCCGCTGTCAATCCAGCTGTGTTTGATCTTCAATAACCAGGTTAAAAGCAGAAAATACTGGAAGCAGAGGAATTGTTTGTGTTAGTCCTGGCTTTACAGAAGAATAGTGGGCAGTTCAAAATGGCAGATGCTACTGATTGAAAGCTCAAATGTTAACCAAGGCTGGCCATTGTTCCTCTCTGACACAAAGGGAAATGTTGTTATTTCCAGTTTCCTTATTCACAGGTTTCCCTTCATTGTATTTCCCTTTCCCGTTTGCGGGAGAAGAGCCATGAAGAACCGTTCCTCATCTCCCCCTTTGCACGTCCATGTGGATGAAAACACCCCTGTCCATGTCCATATTAAAAAGGGGCAGAAAACCACACCTGCAAAATGCCAGGTAGGAGTGTGTACCTGGTTGGTTGTAAGGTCTGCAAAAAGGAAGGTGAATGGCCCTAGAAGCATCACAAAATCTTCCAGGTCTGTTTTACTGTTGTGCTAGTACTGTAAGACTTCATTTCATATTCAGTGGTGAATTTGCAGTGACACATTTGCCATGTTGATTTATGAAAAGATGATTTTGGTATGATACAGAATTGCTTTTCACGTTCATGTGAGGAATGTTGCTTCCAGTGTGATATAGTTTGGAGGATTTTTTTTGCCTTTTATTTCCTGGATCTGTGTCCTGATAATGTTTTCTATTTGGCTTCATGTCTGTTTTTGGAGGAAAGGTTTGAGGAGAGGTAGTAGTTAGGCATTTCAAGTAGCATCTTGATTGTATTAAAATAAATGTGCTTTGGAAAAGAATCTTGATTCAAACCATCTTCTGGAATTAAGGACATTGTCCACTGAGCTCTGCAGCAAAGAAGATCTCTTCCCAGCCTTATCCAGAGGAGGCACGAGGCAATACTGAAGCTGACGTTCTAGCTCTCCCATATCCTCTTTTGTTGCTGGGTGTTTATGGAAGGTTGTTCTAAGAAGTCGATGGAAGTAACTCTCTCATTCTTCCTTATCTGCAGACATCCTGTTCTAAGTCTTCTATTAATTCTATGTTTGTTGCTAATGGCAAATTTCATAATGGGATGGAATGACAGTGAAAATAATGAGTCCTATTAATTAATTGCCAGTAGGGAATGTTTACAGCATCTGATTTTTCTCTAAGGTTAGAATTGTGCAAAAACCCTTTAACTCTCCTTCAGTTAGAGCAGCTCAAGTTCAATACAAATAAATGTGGATCTTTCAGTTGACTGCAGAGTAGGGGGCTTCACTTCAGGGGCTTTCCAAAATCAGTCATGGTGTCAAATGGTATAGCTGCTCTTTTGTGAGGTAAATCTGGGATGGAGAAGGGATCTCCCAGGGATCTGTCATGTCCTACATCCAGCCATCCTGTCAGCTGAGGGTGCAATAGCCTTTCCTTCTGGCTGGTGTCAGCTTCCTCTGGCGGCTGCTACCTCATCTCACCTGATGCATCCTGTGAAACACTGCTGATAGTTCCATATGAATGATCTTTTGGTTTTGCAGCGCTAAAAGTTGCAGATGGTTCTTTAAGAGTCCTGTAATTTATTTTATTTTCTCTTTCTTTAGCAAAAGCAGAAACAGAAATCAAAAGGGGACGGTGTGCGAGCCGTGCGGGTGAAAACTAAGGCCCCTTGGATGCCCCCAGGCAAAACACGTACCCGTGATACCACCTTGAAATGGGAGGTACAGCTGGTTTTGCTCTTTAAAACAAACTTTGAGGTTTAGCCAAGGTTGAAGAGAGCAGTTGTGTAGTGAGAGAGTTGGCAAGATCTGAAAGAAGGCTACTGTTACCTACCATCTATTTGAAGTGTCTTCTATAAATCTTTTTCACTTTTTAATATAGAAAAACTGGGAATTCAAAAACAGCCTGTGGCCATGCCTTTCTGTCTCTAGAAGCCAGACACATTTGTTGGTTTATTGTAATTTTACTAGTGCCTTTCAAGGTCTCATCTGGAGGCTCAGCGAGGGGCTGATGGTCTCAGTCTCTTCCGAAGCACGGAGCATTTGTGTAGCATTGTGTCATGTTTTCTTTCTCATGGGTTGATAGTTTTGCCTGTTGTATTCCCGGCACTTCCTAGGTGAGGATTTGAGCTTTGATTAGTTTTTCTTCTTTTTCCGTTTTACTCTTTCTGCATTCTTGACCTTTCCCAGATGGAAACAGAAGAGCTGTTAGTAAATGGTTTTTTCTTTGCTAGCCTTGCTGCAGTGATGTGACCCAGTCTCTGTTTTTTGGCAATGTTAGCTTTAGAATACTATTTATAGTGTTATACTAAAAAAATTATACCCTTTATTCTCTGGCAGGAATCAACTGAACACCTTGAAGTTACACCTAATCCTGAGTCTGAAAGGATGCAGTCAGTGCTGCGCCTCAGCGACCTCTCCACGGATGACGACGATGCCACTTGCTCCAAAATGAACAAGTATGAAAAGAAGATAGATAGCCTGATGAATATGGTGGGAACACTGAAGAAAGAGGTGAGGAGACAGTGGAAAGACCTGCTGACTGGGGCTTTGTAGCTGATCCTTTGACAAGAGGAGGCTGGAGGCAGGTCTTGGTGCAATGGAAGTCTACCCAGGCAGTTGGTAACTTGCTTGAATATCAAAAATCAGTCTGAATTGTTTAGAATAGCTGAACTATCCTAGTGAGAAATTCACTAAGCCACACTATGAAACATTTCAGAACATTATTCATTTAATAAGGTATTGTTGTGCTTTAGTTTCCAAAGAATTTCTCCTGCCCAAGCCTAAAAGCTGAAAACTGGTGACTCCAGAAAGTGGAAAATACCATGCATTGATGTTTTATTGTCAAAAAATCCCCTTAATTCAATGCGATTGTTTCTTCTGATTCCGATTCAAAAATGTGCAACCCAGTGATGTTGTGTTTTCCAGATAAATAGGCTCTAATGTAGTTGACACCACTTTAAAAATACATGGGGGATGTTCCCAGGTCTCATAAGATGCATCGTGGTGGGGCCAAGTTGCATTTTTAACTTCGAGTTAACAGTCAGAGTAGCAAGTCTTGTATTATTATTTTACTCAAAACTGTATGGATCTCAAATCGATGAACAAGAATAGGATTGGAGTCAAGTGGATTCTTACATCAAGCATTTTCCATTTTATTTATGCTACAAAATTTAATGGAATTACTTGCATGATCGTAAAGCAAAAATCAATTAAGAATCAATTAAGAATCAATTAACATTAAGAATCACAGAATCACAGAATGAACTAGGTTGGAAAAGACCTTTGAGATCCTTTAGTCCAGCCTATGACCTAACCTAACACCTCCTCATCAACTAAACCATGGCACTGAGTGCCACGTCCAGTCTTTTTTTAAACACGTCCGGGGACGGTGACTCCACCACCTCCCTGGGCAGACGATTCCAGTGCCCAATCACTCTTTCAGTGAAGAATTTTTTTCTCACGTCTAACCTAAACTTCCCCTGGCGCAGCTGAAGACTGTGTCCTCTCGTTCTGTCAGTCGTTGCCTGGGAGAAGAGACCGACCCCCACCTGACTTCAACCACCTTTCAAGTAGTTGAAGAGAGTGATAAGGTCTCCCCTGAGTCTCCTTTTTTCCGGGCTAAATAACCCCAGCTCCCTCAGCCGTTCTTCATAGGGCTTGTGTTCCAAGCCCTTCACCGGCCTTGTTGCCTTCCTCTGGATGCCTTTGAGCATCTCAACATCCTTCCTAAACTGAGGGGCCCAGAACTGGACACAGCACTCGAGGTGTGGCCTCACCAGTGCCAAGTACTGGGGAAGAATGACTTCCCTGGTCCTGCTGGCCACGCTCTTCCTAATACGGGCCAGGTGCCATTGACCTTCTTGGCCACCAGGGCACACTGCTGGCTCATGTTCGGTCGGCTGTTGACCAGCACTCCCAGGTCCCTTTCTGCCTGGCCACTGTCCAGCCACTCTGCCCCCAGCCTGAAGCGCTGCAGGGGCTTGTTGTGGCCAAAGTGCAGGACTTGGCACTTGGACTTGTTAAAGGTTGGAAAGGACCTCCAAGATCCTCAAATCCAACCTTTGATCCATCACCACCCTGTTAAATAAACCAGAGCACTGAGTGCCATGTCCAGTTGTTCCTTGAACACCTCCAGGGATGGTGACTCCACCACCTCCTTGGGCAGCCCTTTCCATGAAGAAATTCTTCCTTATGTCCAACCTGAATATCCCCTGACACAGCTTGAAGCCGTTTATTACTTCATGTCCTGTCACTTGTCACCTGGGAGGTGATACTTTTTTTTTTTTTATACTTTCAGTAAGTCAGTTGACTCTAAATGGTTCACTGATTTGGGATGTGGATTCTGTGTATCACTTCCAAAGCCCCTGGTTTACGTTTTATTCCAATATCTTCAGGTCAAGATGCAGAAAATGGAGGAACAGGAGCAAATGACAAAGCGTCTCCTGGAGGAGCAGAAGGAAGAACTGAACGAGGTCACACAAGAGCTGGTAGAAACAGAGCACGAGAACACGCGGCTCCGGCGCAACATCGAGCGCATAAAAGAGGAGAAAGACCTGACTGTGTAAGAGAGCTTCACTTCTCACTGTTCCTGCACTAGTGGTATCCACAGGCACCTCCCTCCTTTATTGCTGACATGATCTGAGGTCGTAGCTGCTGCTGAAGAACTGATGCACTTGGATTTTTTGTCACCTTTTAGAAGGGGAGCTTCAGATTGCAATAGCTGCAGAGAAGGGCTCTAGCATGATTTTTGGAATGGAAAAAAAATGTACTCTGAGAGGAATCTGAGAGCAGTTGGCTTGTGTGGAGGGTCATTCTACCTCTGCAGTTAGTGTTTTGAAGGTTAAGGGATTCTGCTTGAATTGTGATGATATTGACAGAACAATAAATTAATGAACATGGAGCTGAAAAGTAGAAGAGAATTTTTGACCTTTATAAAAATCCTACAGAGACAGGAGTGACAGCCCCTGAGAGGACTGAACCATGGACTTTTTCCTTAGTGATCCTGAAGGTCTGCGAGTCTGACATTTTTCCATCTGCTTTGTATCTAAAGAATTAGTGAAGTTTGTGTCTCTAGGAGGACATTAGTGTTTTAAGAGAGTTACTTTTATTTTTTCCTTAAGAAAGATCACTTGGAAGTTAATACTTTGTATTCCTTTTTCAGAATGTGAATGCTTCTGAGATGACAAGTCCTGGCTAAAAACATTGAGCGGCATATCTTGGTGTGCTTTTCTGGTTTTTGTTTGGCCATTTGGAGTCTTATTTCTGGTGTGGCATAGGTGCCCAGGAAAAGCACAGCATTGTGTTTTGGGTTTAGCAGTGTGTGCAGACTTTGGTTTAAGCCTGATTTGTCCCCTCTAAATTTCATAGCTGTGATCTTAGCAAGCTCCTGGTGTCTGCTTACTGCCTTCTCTCAAAACAGCTTCCACACTGGAAGAGGGTAAATCCTAAGCAGTTTTTGTTTAGAGCTTTTATCCTCTGATTTGGGTTTTTTATGAATTTTAACCCAATCAACCGTTATATCAATAGTGACTGGCGCAGCTGCCAAAGCTTCTTGTTTCTCTAATGGCTGAATTCTCCTTGCAGGCTACAGAAGGAGTGCTTGCAGCAGGAGAAGGAGTGTTTGATGTCCAAGCTGAATGAAGCAGAAAGGGATGGAGCAGCAGCTGCCAGACAGATCCATGCCCTGAAAAATACCATTGGGAGACTCAACATTGTAGGTGTCCCTTTTTGTTCTTGCCTTTACTACATTGTCCTGTTTGAATGGCTGTCTTAGAAAAGTAACGTTATAGTTGCTAATCCAGCAAAATATAAGGAGAAGTGGAGGGATTTAACATCCTTAAGGTGTTTGTTAGTTTGGTTTGAAAGTGGGATATTTACTTCCAGGTACCTTCTGCACTCAAGTGAACAATTATTTCCTTTTGTTTATGTTTTGTGAGTTTTGTTTGTTTGAGTTACTGTGTTTTGTTTTTCTGGTTTCTTTGTTTATTTTTGTTTCTTTATTTGGTTTTTGTTTGTTTGTTTAATGTTTTTCCTTCAGGAGAAACACATGAGCAGCACAGATATAAATGCTCTAACAAGACAAAAAGAGCTTCTGCTGCAGAAATTGAACACCTTTGAAGAAACCAACCGGACACTCCGAGAACTTATTGCAGAGCAGCGGACTCGGGAGGTGAGAAATGCTGTGTGTGGAACCTGGCTGATTACAGGAGGCTGTGTTGTCTCATGGGTTGGAAGGGAATTTTGAGTTTGAAATCTTTCAACTCTTTTTCCCAGCCCTGCAGTAGACCCTGTCAGCCCATAAATGTTGGATAGTTTTTATTTGGGTTTTTTCTTTGTCTAATTCATAGAGTAAGACTGACTTTTCTGCTGTGAGGCTGGTAGAGCCTCTAAGTCTTTGACTGTATTAAAAGGTTCAGGCACTGCTGTGTTGCCAGCTGTCTTCTCTGGATACGGCTGTATCTGCTAATCCTGCTGGTCTCAAACGCTGCTGCTGCACTTGGATTGCCTGGAGTCTGAGGACTTGATATGGCCTCAGCTAATGGGAGCCTGGGGATATTCAGAACTGTGATTTTGTAGGCTCTGAGGGCAGCAACAGAGAAACTGAAAACAATTCTGTGCTGCTCGTACAGAACAATTCTCTTTTCCTTGTAAGAGCAATAGAGAAATGAAATTTCTGTTCTTTCTGTAGTTTATATCCCATTTCAGCAAAAGCAGGCTGATGGTAACAGTTGCCTCAGCCATCAGTGAGGCCGGATAAAAGATCTGAATTCTTCCACGTGAATTTCCCTGAGTAGTGGGAGAGTTCAGGACGATCTTACGTTGCCATCGTGCTTTTTATTTTAATCTTTGACTGGGAAGTGGAACAGCTTGCTGAGATGGATAATGATATGTGAAATACTTAGCAAATGCAATGTTTCTAGATATATTCTAAGCATTGCTGCTGCAACTGGGAGGAAATAGTTGATTTTCCCAATTCCATTTGAAGAACCTGTATAAAATTGACTTTTTAGTTAACGGTTTTTCTCACGTATTTATTTTGTAGAAGGATGCCCAGAAGGTACTGGATCGGCAAGGAGTGCTGCTGAAAAGGCTGGCTGACTCAGATGCAGAGAACATGGTAAGCAAACCACAATCTCCCTTTATTTTTAAAGATAAAGCAGAAAGATCTAAGATGACAAGCCCTTCTTTGTCTTACGTTCTGCCGTCAAATCTTACACTAGTGCCTTTTGGATCAATAAAAAAATTATTTTAGCTTTTGTGGTAATCAGAGCCATGACATCGCTCCTCTGGTTAACAGCATGTGTTTCAAAGTGGGTAGATTTTCATTGCCTTTGAAATATGGGGGCTTAGAATGGGGATAACTCTGTGTATTGGGCTCTATCACTGAATGAGTTACCCTGTGCCAGTTTTTGTTCATTTCCTTCTCTGTAAACTGAGACAAGAGTTCTTGCATTGCCAGAAGTTATAAAACGTGCTGTGAGACATACGTAAATGCCCTTTTTAGTCTGTGGAGTATATGTGGTCCTGACTGAGTATCCTGTGCCCTGTTGCACAAATGCGTGTGTGTCCCTTCTGCTTCCTGCTTGAGGAGAACGCAGCCTGTTTTGCTGGAGATGAGGATGCTGTTGTTATAGATAACAGACAGTGCCACGGATCAGGTGGTCTTGAGATGGAGGCAGTTACACCTCTTGCCTTCTACCTGCCGTCCTAAATGTGTTTGTTACTGAACATCCGCGTGGTGTTTGTTTTTCCAGCAACTTCAGATCAGGCTTCAGGGAAAAGAGAAGGAAGTGGAAAGCCTCACACTTCAGATAGTAGCAGAAAAGGTAATTTCCTTTTTCTGTTTTTCCCTCTCTTCTCTACTTTCCAGTTCTGTAAAACCACAGACAGTCCAAAAGACGAGGTTGTTTGCAGACCACTACTTTGAGATCAGATGACTGGCTTGCTTATAAAACTAGACAGATACCGACTCCCACGCAGTTGCGGGTTCCATATTCTGCTAATAAGGAGCCTGTCACAAGGATGGATAGGTAGAATTCTCTTTGCCTGGGCACTGAATTGCCGTTCTGTTTAAGGTCCTGTTGGTTCCCAGTGGCAAATTCCAATCTGTTCCTTAGTTTAGGAAGTAAAGGGGGAATGGAGTGGAAGAGATCAGATGTGAAGGGTATTTTGCCCTAGAACATACCTTTCAGGCCAGTCATTCGCATGTGTTGTAAAATAAATGGCTGCTCATTTGGTCCCTTTTTGTTGGACTAGAAGAGCTGTGAGGGTCCATCTGGAGGTGGTTGGAGATCATTCAGTGAAGAAATCTGAGACTACTGCATATTATAAAGTGTTCCTTCTATTAGCTTGTTGAGTAAAAACATGTTTGTCTTGTTCCTGCTTACATAGGAAAAGGCGAAGAAAGCATTCGAACTCTCCCAAGCTATGGAGGCTATGAAAGCCCATTTACAAGCCCAGCTGCAGGGCAAAGAAGCTGAGAACAGCCGTCTGGCCACACAGCTGCGGGTATGTCTGCACTGCTCCCTGGGGATTGTCTCTTCCTTTGCTCCCATGGACTGAATTCACTCACAAGAGGAGTAGCGCAAGCTTCTTACTGAGTCTGGTTGACGGAAATACTGGCTGGTGATGTTTATGCCATTAACACACAGCATGATTTGCAAATTAAGTAAGAAAAGAGAAATCTTTTCACTTTGGAGGCATGAGGCAAAATCTTAGCCTCAAGGTCTATGTGTATTAATTAGATTTTCTTTTTCCTAAGTTAATTACTCCATAATTATTGAAAAGATGGCTTTGGTTTAGTCAAGCATCAAGACAAACTGAAACTATTTAATTTGCTTTTTTGGAAAAATGCTGTGCCAGTTTGATCACCCTCGTTCTTGTGTTCTACAGTGTTAATGAGGAGGAGAAAGTTCCCCTGGTTTATCTTGATTAGAGTTTTATATTTAGCATATGTTGGGATGATGTTACAAGGAACATAAATGTGTTAATGGTTTAGAGGAGCTTTAAACTGTTCTAGTAAGAGCTGCATAAAGCGGCATTATTAGATGCAAACATTTCGGTCACTAAAAAGAACGTTCTTCTCAGGTAGATCGAAAGACTGTTAGAACAGTATTTATTTTGGTCAGGAGAGAAATCAGTCTTTTAGGAAGCAGCTTATGAAAGAAGAAAGGATGACTCTTGGAAGAAAAGGAAGATGTCATGCTGCCATCTCTTTCAGCATTTGGACAGGATTGTGTAGGTGAAACCTGACTGCAAATACCTCCAGGCTGAACGCTGGGGATTTGTGCTTGGTTCTCATCACCATTTCTAGGAAATTAGTTGCTGCTTTGGGTTTGCAGGTGTAATATGGGCATTAATCCATATGGTGGGTTTTGTTCCCTCGCAGAATCTGGAGATGAGTGAAGCTCAGTATAAGGCAGAGCTGGACCTTGCCCTGGAGCAGATGAAAGACGTGAAGAGCAAGGGAGATAGTGATAAAGAGGCCCTGAAGAGAGCGGTCCGTGCACAGAAAGAGCGGGCAGAGCGGAGTGAGGAGTACGTGCAGAAACTGACTGCCCAGCTAGCAGAAAAGGTATGTGCTGAAACAGGAGAGGCCTTGTTTGAGGTCATGCTTTTAAATTGTTGACTTCTGTTAGCAGCCACTGGGGAGAGGCTTCTTTCAACTAATGAAATTTATTTCTGTCTTGATGCCGTGGCCCATTTATGCCAAGTTTAGAACAAATTCAGTTTGCTCAGCTGTCACTGTATTCACTGCATGTCCTAAGTTAAGAGCATCTCTGCGTATTGTCTGCATCTCTCATACCAGTGATGATTTTGTCTTCTCCCTTACTTTTTTCGTCTTGTATTTCCCTTGTCTGACAGGACAGGTGTGTTGCTGAGGCCCAGTGCGAGCTCGAGTCCTGGAGGAATCGCTGCAGCAAAGCACTAAAGGAGAAGGATGACCTTGAACTGGAAGTCGTTACACTGAACAGGTTAGAATAAAACCAGTGCAGAGAAAGAAGCATGAGTGGGGATGAGTTCAAAATTCAGGGATAATTTAATTGAATAATAGCACTGAAATGAATACTTTAATTGGATGGCATGTAAATAACCAAGCTAAACCAGCACTGCCTAAGGGCTAGAGCAGAGTTTGAAGAGGTGGAGAGAGACATGTGACGTCTGCTGCTGACTTGGCACAGCAAAGGCAGACTCTTTAAGGTTTGCCGACCCTTAAAACTGTTCCTTTGCCATTTTGTAATGCTTTGAATTAAGGTTATTTTTGTTTTGAGGTATTTTTTAATAACTTGAATGGAAGATATTAAAAGAGATAAGCAGTATAGTTGATGCCAATTTTGTTGGGAAGGTAAATAAATGTGTTGGTGTCACTGCAGTACAGTGGCTGCTGCAGGAAAAAGTAGGTAGGTATGAGCTGAGAGAGGCATATCTTTATCCTGTGCATCTTTGAGACAATTCATTTGAGCTCCAGGGGGGACAACTCCAGTTAATTTCCAGGAGGTCTAAAAAGATCGAAGTATAGAACAGTGTAACAGGGAGGTGTGCATACGTGACTGGAGAAGGAAGATGAAAGGATAGGGCAAAGCCATGTTTCTGAAGCTAGTTTTCAAGGGTTAGGAGCCTTATTCTTTCTTGTCACTTAAGGATTAATTTTCTTTCTGCATGGCAGCCGTGTTGCAGACTTGCTGGAACAGCAGGCAAAGCTGCAGGAACAGACGCGGGACGAAAAAGAAGCTTTGCTGGATAAACTGCACCAACAGACTGGAGAGAACAACTCTTTAAAGAAGGATAATGAAAGACTAAAGGTCAGTGACCCTAAGGGTTTGAAGATCGAATACTAGGAGGAAAAGAAGGGGGAATTACAACAACTTGCTTGGCCACTGAGGACAGAGTCAAATTGCACCCATTGCTCCAGTTTCAAACCAGTTCATGTAACCTGACTGTGGCAGGGCCAGCATACTGGGAGGAGAGAGAGGAAGTGTACATACTGGGAGAACTGTGTTTCTTCCACATTTTGGCTAGGAGTATCTCCAATCCAACTACTGTTTCGTCTAGATGGGGTCTTAAATCTTGTCTTCACATCTTCATGCTGCTGACCAAAGAACAAACAGCTGTAGCTCATACAGAGAGAATGGTAGTCTCCAGAACAAAAAAAATGACTGGCGTATTTCTCCTGTTGTCCTTTACCATGAGTGATCTTGTGGGTCACCTACATAATTTTTTCCATCCCAAACCTCTGTGCTCTGCTGATGCAAATTTGGCAATCCACTGAAGTCTGGAAAGTTTGGGCAACTTGCGTGGATAAAACTGTATTTTCTTAATCTAGATAATGTTAGCTCACATGGCAGGTACTTGTGCCGAGGAAGGGCAACAAGGCCGGTGAAGGGCTTGGAACACAAGGCTGAGGGAGCTGGGGTTGTTTAGCCTGGAAAAAAGGAGACTCAGGGGAGACCTTATCACTCTCTTCAACTACTTGAAAGGTGGTTGAAGTCAGGTGGGGGTCGGTCTCTTCTCCCAGGCAACGACTGACAGAACAAGAGGACACAGCCTTGAGCTGCGCCAGGGGAAGTTTAGGTTAGACGTGAGAAAAAAATTCTTCACTGAAAGAGTGATTGGGCACTGGAATCGTCTGCCCAGGGAGGTGGTGGAGTCACCGTCCCTGGACGTGTTTAAAAAAAGACTGGACGTGGCACTCAGTGCCATGGTTTAGTTGATGAGGAGGTGTTAGGTTAGGTCATAGGCTGGACTAAAGGATCTCAAAGGTCTTTTCCAACCTAGTTCATTCTGTGATTCTGTGATTCTGTGTGGTACTTCCAAGCACTCAGTGGAAAATGTTTTCTTTTTTTCAGGCTGCTCTGAACTCAATGGAGGACAAGCTGAACCAAGCGCAGACGGAATTGCAACAGCTCCAGAACTCTGTCAGGAGCTACGAAGGGTTGATTGAAAACTACACGGCACAGGTGGGTCTCAGAACCTTCAGCCCTTGCACAAAGGTGTTTTCTCCTTCCATTGTGGCTTATTCTGTAATGCCTTAGCTGTTGCGAACTGGAGCAGTTGCAGTTACTCCAAGGCATTGTACACATGTGTTGAAAACTGTATATAACAGATAAAGTCTGGGGTCTTTTTTTGAATGTCCAGGCACAGAAGGCCCGAAAGGAAGCAGATGAGCTGGCAGCAAGACTGGAGAAGTGTGAAAGAGAGAACAAGGCAATAAGGGATGAAATGAACAGGGAGCTCGAAACGGTAACTATCCCCCTAAAGACACGTTGCAGACATTCATGGTTCTTAGTGTCCTGAATCTAGTGAAAAACAGCTGCGAATAGGAAATAAAAGGCTTATCTTGAGTCTGCCTTTTCCATTAGTTTTTTCTTAGGACTTGTTCAATAAGTTTTGCAGAATGAACATTTAGCAGCTTCTTTTTGACTATATGGCATTCCTCAGGGGTGTATAAATTATTTAGTGTGTCCTTTGCTGCAGAAATAGTGGTTTAGAACAATGGATTGTGTAGGTTACACCATTATCTGATGCGGAACAGCTGACCTCAAAAGCAGAGCTTGTACTTCCAGTAAAATTGAAGCCCAAAATCCAAAATTCTCATTCTTACACCATCCATAGGGATTGCCAGATCCTAAGTGAAAGCTTTTTGGAGTAGGAAAAGACGTTAGGCTTTGAACTCCAGCACTGGCCAAATATCCACACAATGGCATCATGGCTGTGGACTAACAAAGCTTCATTAAAGTTGGGAAATTTTTTAGCCTTGGTCTTAGGAACATTTGAAAGTTCCTCACGTTCTCTTCTTTGATTACAGACACGTAAGAATTTCCAGACCCAGCTTTCTGAACTGGAAAAGCTGCCCGAGATCCTAAAGTACACCGAGACACAGCTGGCAGAATGCCATCAACAGCTCATGTGTTTCGAGAAGAAGAACACGGACCTGTGCGCCATAATTGCAGATCTCCGTCAGCTGGTAAGGGACTGGGAGAAAGTACCCCTACCACTGAACATCTCAAGCCCGAAACCAAGATGAATTTCTAATCACAGCAAGGTTCAAACTTCGTCTCTGTTCTCGTCTCTTTTTGAAAAGATTAAACGTGCACTGCAAAATAAAGGTGTGTGCCATGTCTTTGTGCAAGAAGTTGGTGGCTTTGCTGGTAGCATTCCTTAATATTTGAAAGGTTTCTCATCCCTCGGTGCAGAATCTTTCTGGGACTTGAATAGCAGCAGTGGCAGCACTTGCTAATGCCAGGCCTTGCTTCTGTTACCTCCATTCTCTTGTCGGCTTTCCCTCCTGTAGTTTTCTGCTGATGGTGGTGTCCCAACCATTTTCTCACTCTGATTTCAGGTTGTTTTCCCAGTTCCTGTTTTTTGTTCCCAGAAAGACTGTGTAGGTATTGCAGGACAATTGCAGACAGGGATGACATCTACAGCTGTGCCTCAAGACTGCACATGATTTCTGTCTGACCACTTTAGTCTGCTTGGTTTAGAATTATAAACCTCCCTGGTGTTTCAGGCTCTGATGCTCCTGTGGGCTGCTGGCATGTTCGTGGCTGCTGTTCTTGTGTGTGTGCTTGGCTGTGCTTGCAGGTGCTGCTCTACACGCAGGAATTTACGGGCCTGGCTTTTCTTTTGCGGTGCGGAAGAGTTTTCCTACACCTTTCCAGACTGTAACTGGAAGCATCAGCAAAATGGATGTTTAGTTCTTTTCTATCCATTGTTCCCTTTTTGAAGCTCTCCAGAAGTTATGAATGGAGCATGTGTCCTTCTGAGAGCTGCAAATGTTTTAGGTGGTTGGTCACGTGTGATGACTACTCTGTGAAGTAATTAATTCCTGTAATTTTTAGATTGACCTCCAGGGGGACAAAATGGAGATGACAAGAGAGAGATATCAGTCTGCCCAGGAGGAGAAAAAGCAACTCACCTTGAAGGTGGAGGAGCTAGAAAGGTTAGAAATACTAGGCTCTCTTGCCTTTTTAACCTTCCATTTCCATTGTTTTTACAGGGGATTGAAACAGCTTCAGTCTTGTTCCAGTTTCCCACATGCCTTCAGGATTCTGTGCATTTGCTTATCCCACAAGGATCTCTTATCAGTAGCTGTCCACTGAGAGTTACATGCTTTTTGCAGCAGCTGTTGTGAATGTTGTTAGACAGGATGATGGCTTAGACAACAGAGAAACCAGCTCCTTGTCCAATCTAGCCTGGCAATTTTAAGGTTACTAGATATTACAGTACTCTTACCCATGTTTATAAATTTCTTTTAGTGACAATGTCTCAGAAAATGCAGGTATATGGGTACTCTGTAGGTCCTTCAATCTTTGCAATTTTGATTTGAGGACTGGAGAACTGTTTCTTGGGGCTCTAACCTTTCAAAGGGGAATAGAATCTGTTACCAGAGGAGTCAGGACCTGACAAAAGGCAGAATGAAACACACTCCATTTAAAATGAATAGGTTTCCTTCCCTTATTGTCTTAAACTAGAAAACTAGAGTCCACGAGTGCCCAGAACATAGAATTCCTTCAGGTCATAGCAAAACGTGAGGAGTCAATCCACCAGTGTCAGCTGCGGCTGGAGGAGAAGAGTCGTGAGTGCAGCTCCCTGGCACGTCAGCTGGAGATGGCCATCGAGGATGCCAAAAGACAAGTGAGTAATTTCTCATGTTTGTGAATTCACCCAAAGCTACCCAGGCTGTGAAAGGGGAACAGCGAGAATGCTGAAAATATCTTCTCAGCCTATGACCAAACCCATTAAAATCATCCTGTTCAGTGGAATACAAGTAATGTGCTGGTGCCGTTTGTCAGCACTGTTGAAGAACTGAACTCAGTTTGCAACAGAGAAAAGCACAAGGCTGAGCTGCTGCTTACGTGTGAGAATGTGTCAGTTAAACTTTAAAGGGCTCTTGTGGGCAGTGGGTAGGGAAAAAACATTCTTCCATAGACATCCCTTTAACAAAGTTGTTGTTCTATGTAGGTGGAACAAGCTCGAGAACGAGTAGTCTCCAGAGAGAGGGCAGCCCAGTCCAAGATGTTGGATTTGGAGACCCAGCTGAGCAGGAATAAAACAGAGCTGAACCAGTTGCGTCGGAGCAAAGAGGATGTGAGTGACTTGTGGGGGATACTCTTGCTGTACTAGTGGTGCCCTGGCAACAGTTGGAATCCATAAATCATCCTGTGGATGTGCTGCTGAAGTCATGCAGAGCTGTGCCTGAACGTGATGTGCTGTTGTGTGTGTCCGTGTATGTGTGACATAGGACGTGTCTGCCGTGTCACCGATTCAGGAGCGTGCAGTAAGTGATAGGCAAATGAGAGTACGATGATGTGAATGAATTGGTGTCAAGGCATGTGTCTGTAAGAAAAGAATCAGACTTTCCTTGTGTTCAAAGGAGATTTGCATCAGGTATCATGGACAGATTTTTAACTTCATTTTGCCTATATCAGAGAGAGTGCAATTTCTCTTCTAAGAGGAAAGGATTTCTTCTAGAAGAAAGACTGGGAATCTTTTGTCAGGTCCTATTTACCTTGCTTCCTTGCTTTAGTTTTACTTGGAAATGTGTTGGCTGATGGATCAGGTCAAGTTGCTTTTCAGAAAAGAGTGTGTTTAATTCCCCGTAACTACAGCTGGTGTATTTTAAAAGCCCAACTGATTAGCCAGGCTGTCTCCTGCTTTTATCAGTAGGTTGCTGAATGGAGTTGGGAATGAGCAGAACAAATTATAAATATCACAGCACCATCTATGGTAATGTCATCTCCTGCTCTGCTAATTCTGGCTCTCCTCAGCACTTTGGGGGAAGAGTTTAACATGAGCAGGATGAATGTTGCTGCCTTTCAGCCTGTTTTGTGCTCCCCTGTACAGGCAGAGCGCCGATATGAAAGCCGCCTCCAGGACCTGCGGGATCGGCTGGAGCAGTCGGAGAGCACCAACCGCAGCATGCAGAACTACGTCCAGTTCCTCAAGTCTTCCTACGACAACGTTTTTAGGGAAAGTGCTTTGCTGGGCTCCCCCAGCCGCTCTCGCTCTCCTCTCTGAGGGCAATGCTCTCTTTGCACCTTTTTTAAGCACACAGAAGGAGCTTTGTTTCAAAGCCATATTGATATAGAAAGCAGGGTGACATTTCAGGGTCACTGTTGGGAGATTTTTTTCTTGCAGAATGAGAAAATAAAATGATGTTGGCATCTGATCAAAATGTGGGGTATCAGCAATACTAGTTTGGTGTTGGAGGTTGGTGTTACACCATAAACTGAGCCCCAAAACCAGGTGGTTTTGCGTATAATGGAAAAGTTCCTTTTCCTCCTGTAAGGTCGTGATGGTTTCAGCTCTTAAAACCTGTCAGAGGTTTGTTGAGTGTGTTAATTTTTGTAAGAGCTCTCTTCGTGCTTCACTTCTCATTCGGTTTCTCTTTTGGGGAGATCATGTGGGGGTTTTTTGCTTGTGGGATTTTTTAAATAATTTTTTTATACTGTTGGTGTGAAGCTGAAAATAACTGAGGTGCCTGGGCTCTACACTCACAAGAGATTATCTCCTGCACAACCACCGTGTTTGTAACAATTTTATACCAGAAATTATGAGTTTGGTTTGGGTTTTTACACTTGATTCTTACATACTCCCTGATCCTTACCTTTATTTGTGAGCGTGATGCTAATATTGCTTTACTCGTCCGATTTTCTGATCCTGAATATACCCAGGACCGAGCCAAAACAATCTAAATTTGAAGGAAATCATGGTCACTTCATTTGGGGTCTTGGTGCAAACGCCATGTGAGTTCAGGGTGTGCATGAAATGCTGACTCGGTCTTAAGCCGACTAAGGAGCAGCTGCCGATCTTCAACTTCTTCATCAAATTCACCTGCACCTTCTGGAAAATCAGGTCTTTTGTGTGTCAAGTTTCTAAAGTCCATGTGCTCTCTAGTGTCCTATTGTTTCGACTAAATGGTTCTTTTGGGGGGGCAAAAATAAACCTTGTTTTTATTTTTCTCTCTTTTGTATCCTATTTATGTGCAATGTGATGCGGTCATTGCCAGTATTTGTCATAAAAGTTTTCTAAACTAATCGGTTTTCGAAAGATCTGTAATTGCGTGTGTTTAACACTTTAAAAATCCCAGAAGTGCTGGGGGAAAAACCAATAAACTATATTTTAATTGGTTATGGTGGGGATTTCCTCTTCGGGTGCTGTGTGTGTCCGAGTTGGGAAAAGCAAACACATCCCAGGGCTGTTGGTGCGGGCAACTGAATTCCAAACTGTTTCTGTGGTTCACGGGTGGAGCCCTCCCTATGCTTCTGCGACCGAGGCTAAGCAGCGCAAAGTGGTTCCAGCCCTCCCTCGGCGAGAATGCACAGAATAAGTGGGAAATCGGTGAATCTGCGGGTGTTTCCCGACCCGCGTCCTTAGCGCATCGCTGCCGGGGGCGGGACTCGNGGCCCCGCCTGTCCGCCAGGGGGCGGCCACCGCCCCTCCCGCCCGACACGAGGCGGATGCGGCCATTGCGGCCCGGAAGGGGCGGGGTGGGCCCGGCTCGGCCGTGAGGGAGCCCGGGGGCCGCGAGGGAGCCCCTGGGCCGGGGCAGGGTCGCCATGGAGTCGTGGCAGCTCCGCTTCGAGACTCTGGAGGCCCTGCGCCTCTCCAGCAAGGGCCGGCTGAGCTACTGCAGCCGCTGGCAGGAGGATGAGGTGAGGGCTCGCCCCGGGAGTCGGCCCTTTCCGCTGGGAAACACCGACCACTCATCTCGGTGACGCTTAGGGCTTGAAATACCTCCAGACCGGGTCCCGTCTCGGGAGCGCGGGGTTCAGGGAGCGGGGCCGGCCCGAGGGGGTTCAAATGTCCTGCAAAAGTAGGAGAGTCCGGAAAAAGTGTTGGAAAGACAGCAGAAAAAAGGGTTAAATGGGATACTCTGCTGCGATGATAAAGCAGCTACTGACTGTGCAGATGTGCTCATGGTGTGTTAAAGTTTTACTGGATGTTAAGGCTGTGTCGCGTTCACGGAGAATGTTTTCTCTCAAGGCTGCCTTGGAAGGATGTGTGGCTCCTGTTGAGCTCTCCCCTTACTGCGGCTGGGTGCTGGACAGCCTTAGTGGGCAGTTAGCCCAAGAAATCACACCCTCCGGGACTTCAACGCCCAAACAATCCACCCCCCTCCCAAAACGGGCGTCTGCGGAGAAGATCCCGCCTGGCAGCCACCGGAGCTCTTCACCACCTTCATCTACAGAGCCCAGTGAGACTAAGGTAGCTCTCTGATTATAATCCATATGTTTATGGAGCAGCTGCGAGAAAAAAAAGTTCTAACTTGCTGCCATAAGTTGTCTGGTTAGGCTGGTTTGTGCTCTGTTAATTTATGAGGAAAATATCCTTAGTTTTATTTTTTTGTAGCATGAACAGGTGACGATAAAATTGGTATTAACAAGACTTTCATAGAAAAATGTTTCACAGTAGACCCAAAGCAAACTCCATTTTTCACCATAACTAAGGAAAATAGTTGGAGCTCTGTTGTGTTATGGATTAGCAGCACAAGAGTCGTCCATTTGGAGGGATAAGGCCACAGAGGAGGGCCAGGGCTGTTGTAAAAGTCCATGAGTAACCTCGTTGGTTTCTCTGGAGTCTTTGAGTGACTTACATGTGTTCTGACTATTTTACAAGGCAGAAGGATAGGAAGCTGGGCAGTGAGCAGTTGAGTTGTGGAAGTAATTAAGTTGATGAAGCCATTTCATGATTTCTCTCTGGAAAGAGAAATGTCCATTGTTTTGTTCGATGATGACTTCACCACACGACAGTGATACTGAGCAGCAAAGTTTTCTATCATCCTGCCTCTAGTGAGACTTAAAAAATGTATTGTGAGGAAAAGATATTAATGAGGTAGCAAGATGTGATAAACTTCATAAGAGCGTCTCAAGACTCCTCCTGAAGAATGATTCAAAGTAGAAACCTGTCTTGACTTCTTCTAGTGTAACATCTTCCCTGACTGTTGATGAGGGGTTGTCTGGGCTTTCCAGGTGTCAGTTGGCCTTTGTCAATGTCCTTGAGACTCTTGGTATGTCTGCTCCCAGTTTTAGTGATTGGAAAAGTAGTTATCCCAATCTCATAAATGTGCTGGAGGATACTCAAAATAGTGAGGTTGCACTACAGGGGTACATAACTGCTCTAGAAATGTGTGTTTGTTGACTCCTTTGTTTGTTTCTTCACAAGTAATAGTTTAGAAGACTTGCTTTATCTGTTTCCCTCCATGAGTTGCTGATTCTGTGCTTAGTCACTTATTTTGCTTTTTTGCTGACCATGCAGGAAAACGATCATCTCAGTCCCCTGGAAATAAATCAAGAAGTTGTTCCAGCAGTTCTGTCATCTAAAGTTGCAAAAGTCGAAGGCTGCATTCGCATGTATGAAGAGATGCACAGGCTGAAAGCAAAGGTAAGAAAAAATGGTTGGGGGGATGTCTGTGAACTGTAGGAGAGCTCCACAGTCAGATGTAACGGTTCAAGGATAGCAAGTTATAAATGCTGGGCAGTTTAGTTTGTGTTTTCTTCGGTCCAAATTGTTCAATGACTACCTTTGGTGCCTCTGGCCCCTCTGTAATGCAGGAGAGGCTGAGACAGCGGCAGGAGGAGCAGGAGCAGATGGTGAGGGCGGCCTATGCCCAGGCCAGTGAGCAGCTGAAGCGCTTTGATGAACTGAGGGAGCTAAAGCGGCATCAGGAATTCCAGGAGTTGCAAGAAGTGATGGAGAAAAGGTGAGATTACCTCTGGTATTCTTAGAATTTTATAGCATGTAATCAAAGTGAGGGTTAATTCCTGTGCCTGACAATTCTGTGCTAGTCACTTGTGGTTGGAAATCTCGCCTGCTGCTTGTCTTACATTAACTATCCTGTTAGAATTTGGCTGTCAAAGTAGATGTCTGGCTATTGTTGAGGTTTCAGTGGTTAGAAAAAGACGATATTTGTGATAGTTAAAGTTTCTTTAGCTTGTTTTAAGAATAACTTACTGCATGTTGGTTTGTGTTATGTCTCCTGTATGTCTTAAATACAGTTTTTCTGTCTTTACGTGTATTGTAGTTCAAAGGAGGCTCAGGGGCAGCAAGAGAAGTTGAAGGAAGAACACCGACATAGAGCAAAGGTCTGAGACTCTTAAGAATTGTCTTTCTTGAAAGACTTTTTGTCTTTCATCACTGCTGGGTGGGAACTGGAAAGACCAATTGCTTTATTTGTATTTCCATGACACCCTGGAGTGAGGATGGATTTTCTGGTGCTATCCTGGGCACCTGCTGCAGTGTGGAAATGCAGTAAAGGCACTTGTGTCATAGGAACAGGAAGGCCCTGTAAAGCTGGAGTCATCAGACCAGGAAGGAACTGTAAAACTGGAGTTACTGAAGTATTTTACGACTCTTGTGTCTTTGTCTCCCCAGATATTGAACCTAAAATTGCGTGAGGCAGAGCAGCAGAGGCAACGCCAGGAAGAGCTGGAACGTTTGCGCAAGGAAGAGGGCCAGGAGAGACTGCGTCGCCTTTATTCCATCCAGGAGGAACTGCTGCAGCTGAACCAGCAGATTGATCCCAACTACAGGCACAAAGACTTGCCCAGAATCGATCTGTCTGCATACAGCAATCGTGGCAACCAGATCTGTGGCCTGGTGTCGGGGCTCATCCGCACTACGAGCGAGGTACAGGCTCTGGACTTGTTAACTTTGGCTGTCATTTCTTCATGAAGCTCCCTGTAGTTGTCTTCAGAGGCAGCTTGTCACGAGGCCCTTAAATAGCATGTCACAGCAATGTTTTTAGATAGTCATCCTATAAAGCACCCAATTTTAAAGGGGAATTCTTTCCTCTGGCACTTCAGCTGTTCTCTTGAAAATGGCTTATAAAAATGCATGAGAACTTCTACAGGAGAAAGATTCAAATTAAATTGCTGTAAACTCTTGGTGCTGTAAAGTCCCTTCTGTGACAGTGGCCTGGTTCATGAATTGTTTACATACTGAACATCTTAATGATTCTCCTCTGGTCATAAGCTTTTCTGCAGTAGCTGGGCTTCCTTGACGTTTTTTGTCTCTAGGGTGGGATACAAGTCTTGAAAAATAAAACACTAGTAAGGCTAATCCTTGGTTCCAGCTTGCCACAACTGGCTTTCAGCAGAGGGAGCTGTCAGGACTTTGCACCGGAGTTCATTTGCCCTTGTCCAAGTGTATTCTTAATTTTTGTTGTCCAAGGTCTTATGAGATTTAGTAATGGACTTATATAATTTACAAATATTATGACCAATGTTATGTACAAATAAAGGAGATGGGGATAAAATATGTAGTTGGCTCCCAGATTATCTGAAGGCAAATGATTCAAAGGCTCCCTGCTCTTGCTGTTGGCCCTCTGACACTGGAACAGAAGGTTAATGCTGTGTTACCTCTCCTGTTTCTCAACAGAGAGGGTTCCCTACTCAAGCAGATGTGGCCAGCACTGAACGAGCCCTGCAGGAGATGCGAGGGTTGATATCCAGCATGCAGCAGGAAATCGCTGCAGCTCTGGAAGAAAAAAAGAGGAAAGATGAAGAGGAAGAGAAACAAAAGCAGAAAGAGTTAGAGAAAAAAGAGCAGATGAAGAGTCAGACTCCTGCCCCTGCACAGCAGTCGGGGGGAAAGCAGCAGAAGGAGGGTTGGTTAGGCTTTTTTTTATAATATTTTTTATTTCTTTGCCTTGCGTTTTTTTCAAACGAGTTTCCTCACTAGAGGTTTAGGTCTTTTTTAATTTTCATCTTTTTTGGGTTTTTTAATAACAGGTCTTCAAGTTAAAACAGAAGAAAGTATCATGCAGTGGTACCAGCAGCTTCAGGATGCTGCTCAGCAATGTGTTGCTGCTTTCAGTGAAATTGGAAACTGCAAAAGCAACACTGAGGTATGAACAAGTTATTAATACTGTTGAAGAGAGATTATCTTAATTTCTAGGGTAAATAGGGTAGCTTTCATTAAAAAAAAAAATTAAATTCTGTTGTAGCAGCCTCTGTTACCACTCTGCTCGTCCAAACTCTTACTTGTTTGGAAAGGATTTTAAAGTTGTTTGTTTGTTTGTTTGTTCTCCAGGTGAAGAAGATAAAAACAAACTTGCAGAAAGCAGCTACAATCCCTGTGAGCCAGATCTCTAGCATATCAGGTCAGGAAAACACCGAGAGCTCAATCCCACTGAAATTCCTTTTGCTTTAAAGATTTTATCAGGGCACAAGCATATCCAGTGTTCCTGTAGTTATCCCGACAGCAGAAAGCTGACCTGCACACAGCCTATCTGTGCAGTAGCGTTTGCTTGTGTTTTGAAGGCCTCTTGCTTCCCTCAGGGGCATCTTTCTTCATCAGGATTAAAGTTTGGTTAATCAGATGGAGCAAAGGTGTCCTTTGGGATGCGGGTCTGGTGGTTGTGAGCTTGATGTGGTCTGGGTAAGACTTGTCTGCTGCTGTTCCTTTATCTTCTGTCTCCATACATTCCTTATGTATTTGCAGGCTCTAAGCTGAGAGAGGTGTTTGACAAGATCAATAACCTGCTGTCTGGGAAGCCTGTTCAGACTGAAGGGCAAACGGTGTCCGTGACTCAGCATCCACAGGGGCTGGAGTTTGTTTGTTACAAACTTGCAGAGAAGTTTGTGGTGAGGAAATCTCTTCTCTGGGGTGGCACAAGTAGTCAGTGCTCTAGGCAATGCTTTTGGGCACTGAACTGTCTCTTCAGCTATGAAGCACAAAATCAAACTGAACTGAGTGTTCAGTTTGGCCGTATTAATGCACTGAAAGAACTTAGCTTCTCTTTCCCTTCCACCCCTTATTTTATTTCTTCTAGGAGGAAAAACTCTTTTAAATTTCAGGCTTACATCTTACATGTTTTGAACTAGGTAGGTATAGTGTTGTGGAAAATAGTTTGATAGTTAATTTATGGTGTATCACAAAACTGTATATAGGCTCAAACCTTATATCTTGGCAGAATTTGGGGGACAAAAAACCCCAGCACTAAGGCTCAAGAGGCAAACTTCAGTCCCTGCTTTGTTGTTAGCACCTCTCAAGAAATGAAGAGTCATAGTTTAAGTTGTTTTTTGAAGTTGGCAGTATTTTTCTCTAGTCTTTATTTACAAAATTTGGTCTGTTTGAAGCTTTTATCCCTGCAGGAACAAATGCATGCAAAAATCAGCCCATGGAGTAAAACTGTGACTGATTTGTAAACATTTGAAAATGATTGTTTGGGTTGAGAATATCTGTGCAGCCTGCACTTTGGGCCTGTGTTTGCTAATCCCATTTTTCTATCCTGAGCCAGAGTTTATTGTCATCCTCTGTGGGAGCTGAGGACATGCAGCTTCATCAGCTTTTCTATCCTTGGCTTCATAGCCATGGAAACGTTCGGATCCTTTAGTAAAGGCTAACTACAAAAATGAGGTGTTTTTTTTTTTTTTTTGCCTGAGAAATGACTTGAAGGGGTGGTGGCTGACTTTCCTTTTCCACCCTCCAGAGACATGGGGAAGGAGAAGTATCTTTTCACCGTGATTCAGCTTTCCCAATTGCTGTGGTGCTCTCAGGAATCTGGGAATTACATCCTCGAGTCGGAGACATCTTTTTAGCTCATCTGCACAAAAAGTGCCCATATTCCGTGCCATTTTACCCTGCTCGGAAAGAAGGGACTTCTATGGAAGAGTATCAGAGGTAAATTTATTGCTGGACTTTTTCCGCATGACCCCTGCGAAGGTGAAGACTATTCTGAGTGAACTCCACTTTCCCCCATCCCTGAGCACCTAGCCATTGACTCTGGAGGTTCACTCACAAGTGTGTAAAAACCATCTTGTTCCGATCCCCTGCCGTGGCTGGGACACCTTCCACTGGACCAGGTTGCTCAGAGCCCCATCCAACCCGTCCTTGAATGTTTTCTTGGATGGGACAGCCACAGCTTCTCTGTGACCTGTTCCAGTGCCTCACCAAGTGGTGGAACATATGATCCAGTGGGTAATGATCTGCCTTTGCAGTAATTCTTGCATGGTTTTGAAGAATCCCTGTTCTCAGTACAGTTGACTTCAAGTAAGCTGCGAGCTGCAGGGGCTCGAGTGAATGTGTTTTGCTGTACTAATACTAGAATGTTTTCTCAGGATGCTTGGATATGAAGTTCATGATTCTAAGGTGGAAGAACAAGATCATTTTCTTAAAAGGATGTCAGGAATGATTCGTCTCTATGCTGCCATCATTCAACTCCGGTGGCCTTATGGAAACAAACAAGGAGTATGTGTGTGGCATTATACTTAGAACATTGTTACTATCCCAGGAGTCTATTAAATGTATTAGAAGCTTGTTTTGTAGTTGAGGTGTGCTGAATTTAAACTAGCTCAGGATATGTTTGAAGGGAAATGGCCGTAACCGTGATGAGCAAAGCAATGCCGAGTAATTCATGGTGTGGACTTTTACTTCCTTTATGTTGTCACAATGATCAAGTTTTATGTCAAGTTTTACAAAGAAGAAAGTAAATCAGAAAACCGTCTGCTTTGATAATTGTGTTTTACAGGTCATAAAGCAAGTGCTGAGTAGCTTCTTTGTTGCCTTGTAGGCACATCCTCATGGTCTGAGCTATGGATGGCGCTGGCTTGCGCAGATGTTGAATCTGGAGCCTCTGGCAGATGTGACAGCTATGCTGCTTTTGGATTTCCTTGAAGTAAGTGGTGTGGATAACTGTTAGTAGTTAAATGTCACTAGTTTAGATCCCTTTTGGGTTCTGAAGGGATTGCTGAGGTGAGATTCACAGCAGGTTTTTTCAACTTGTTCTTATTCCTTCAGAAAGGAACGTGAATATTTCCACGTTTTTGCCAATCTAGCTTTGGAGCTGAATGATTTCAAAACGGAAGTTTATAAAAACACAACTTCTGTTGTTGTATTTGATTCCGTATAAGGTTCCTGGTATTTTAAAAAGAGTTGTATGGTCTTACATAAGGTCTGTTCTAAGCACTTGGCAGTTTGTACAGTGCGAGGAGGTCCTGTGGCTGTTCCAGCCAGATTAGTTCATAAAACAGGATAGGTTTTTCAGGCTGAAAAGATCAGAGCCTGATGGATATTAATCCTATATCCTAAGATAAAGGCCTGTGCTACATAAGAGCCAAAGTTAAAGGCTGAAGTCAGGGGACACAAACACTGTTGAACACAAGCAGCTTCTCTGCTCTTCAAATGCTTTTAAAGAACTGTAAAAGTACAGATGAGAAAGTGGGAAGTGAAAAGCCCCATGGGGGATTCTGTTAGGGGTGGTGAGGTCAGAGGAACATTTGTCCTGTAAACTGACTGTGTGGAGAAAGCTGACGAATCGCTGCACACAGCAGCAATCACGGTGGGGAAATGACCACAATGTGCCCCAGCAAATGGTGTTAGGGAAGAGAACTATTTTTGGAGGAAGACTGGGGTGAAACGAAGGATGACAAGATTCGTATCAGTGGCCACCACAGTCAACAGGAAAAAAGGTGATTGTGGTAGCAGTAACAGCATTTAGAGGATCCGCTTGTTTTAGTGTAGGTGTATTTCTTTAAATGTCTGAGTAAAGCATTAAGTCATTGGTATGGAGCAGGTTCATTGCAGCTGTCATGCAAGTCTGAAACCCAATTCTGTAACCTGCTCTTTGTGCCTTTCTGTATCACAGGTGTGTGGCAATGCTCTAATGAAGCAGTATGGGATTCAGTTCTGGAAAATAATGTTCTTTATCCAGAAATCCTATATCCCAAGGTATGATATTTGGGGTTAGGAATGTTGATGTTTGCTCTTAAATGACTCATCCATGTTTTCCAATCTCTGCCATCCACCCCCACACCCGCTTGTAAATCAAACCCAGCTTTCTAAATAGATTTTGAAACGTGCTGTTGTTTCTGCAGAATTGAAGCTGTGACCAGCTCTGGCCAGATGGGCTGTTTGTCACGTTTGAAGAATTTCGTGCAGGTAAAGCAGTTTTCGGGGGGATTTTTGGTCGTTTGGTTTTCAAGTGTTTTGGTCTGGGTTTTGTTTTTTCCCATCATTGGATATATGCATCATTTGGATAATGAGGCTGGCACTGCTTGCAGCACACCTGATAATTCAGACCTCTGTCTATGATCTAACCCATCTTTTGTAACTTTTCAGTTACTGAATTACCTTAATGATAGTTACGATGTCAAACATCTCACTGCTTTCTTACCACACATCTAATTTTTATCAATGAAAATGTATTCGATTATAAAGGAAGATCAGTGAGAGGAGATGTACAGGTTGAGGAGGATTCTGCTGAGTCATTTCTGTCACAGCTATTTCTTATCAGTAGTTGCTTGGTTTTAGCTCTTGTCCCGATTAGAAATATGAGGCAGTGACACTGAACTGCTCTCTGTAGTGCTTGTTTAGCATTGCATTCTGCATATATTTTTAATAAAGCTTGCAAAACTGTAAAATACTTGATTATTTAAATTGTTCTTTGAATGCTGACTTAGATTATGATATTAAAATATGACAGCTTTGAAATTGTACTTTCATTTTATAATTCATTCTGGTACATTTTATTAGCAATGCTTTGAATGTACAGTAAGAACCATCAGAATTCCTGAGAAGAGATGCCAAATTAAGATACGCTTTTATTTATCTTTATTATTTTTCTCTCCATTAGAAATGTCTACAGGCAGAGGAAATTCCATTACCAAAGGGCATTCTGACACCTTCCTTTTGGAGAACATAAATTGGTCTGTATTTCCTTTCCCCTGGATGTCAGTGCTTTCAGACCTGGCTTTGTGTTTACACATGGAGGCAAAATATATTTTGTGCATCGAATCACAGAGTGGTTTGGGTTGGAAGGGGCCTTAAGGATCATCTCATTCCAACCCCTGCCACGGGCAGGAACACTTTCCACTAGACCAGGCCCAACCTGGCCTTGGACACTTCCAGGGATGGGGCGGCCACAGCTTCTCTGGGCAAGCTGTGCCAGAGCTTCCCCACCCTCACAGGGAAGAATTCCTTCCCAATATCCCATGTAACCCTGCCCTCTGGCAGTGGGAAGCCATTCCCCCTTGTCCTGTCCCTCCAGGCCCTTGTCCAAAGTCCCTCTCAAACTCTCCAGGAACCCCCTTAAGGCCCTGGAAGGGGCTCTGAGCTCTCCCTGGAGCCTTCTCTTCTCCAGGTGGACACCCCCAGCTCTCCCAGCCTGGCTCCAGAGCAGAGGGACTCCAGCCCTGTGATTAACTTAGTGTCTCTCCTCTTTACTTGTTCCAACAGGTCAATATTTCTTGGATGGGGAGCCCCTGGACACAGTTCAGAAGAATGCGAATAAAATATTGTATCAACCTTAACGTTTAATTCAAGAAGATTTATTTGTTAGACTTGGAAGTTAATCTTTGCATTAGATCTTTATAAGTTCTTGTATAATAAATTACTGAAAATTCAAGACTTTTCCTTCATGTGTTTAAACATGTGGAAGATGCCTTAAATCCATTGTCCCGATGGCTCCGGAGGTTAAGGACTCTTGGACCGAAAAATTGCACGGTGCTGCTCGGCTCGTGGAAGTGAAGATACCTCACAGCTTTATGAACTCTTAACAGCATAGTCAATCTCAAACTTACTGCTAGAACTTTATTTTTGTATTTCTTACATCTGTCTTTTATAATTCAACTGCAAGGATGCTGATGGAGTTGTTTGTCTCAACATCATCTAAAAACTGTGGTGAGGCTGGTAAAGGCTGAACTATGCTAACACTTGTCTCCTTTGGATGTAACCTCACTCCAAAAGGCAGGACTCTGGGTTGAAGGGAGGTAGACTCACTGCTCCAAAAGCTTTGTGGGGGAAAGAAGAGCTCCTGTAACAATAGAAGTTCTACGGTTTTTTTCTGTTGGGGAGGGACGGTCGAGAAGATCCACAGCTCCTTGGTGAATACAGGAGATGGGAAATCTGTTGGATGTACGGTGAGCTGTCTTTGAGCTGTTTTGGTGGCCTCTTAAGATGAGAAAATTTACTTCCGAGTTCTACAAGGTACTTAATTATTCTGCCAATATACTGTTGCAAGTTGAAAATGTTATTTTTACCAGACTGAGGTTTGTTTTTCCTAGAGGCACCGCGATTTGAAGCTGTAGAACGTGGAGTTGAGGCCATATGAGAATGTGAATTTGATTTTCTGTATATTTCTTGAGATTTCTGAGAAAAGGTTGTAACATGTGCTTTGGAATTCAGGCCCGTAAAACCCTGAACATCGGCTTTAAAACGGTCTGGTACCTAAGTTAAATTTGTATTTGGTTTATGTATTTTGTAAACTGATTCTGGAATTCTTTAGACTACTCTTACCTTGTGATTGTTCTGGGAAATTGGAAATATCCTCCTGGTATCCTTTTTGCCAGGTGACTCTGAAGCAATGCAACTTTTATTAGTATACTTGAAAATGTACAAGGTTTTTTAATACTGAGTGCAGATGTTTTAATTATATATTGCATGTCCATAATTATGGTGGAGATTTACTTTGCCAAGACAGTAATTGGTCCTGTCTGTTAGAAACAATTGTCTGCCTGTGCCAAACCCAAGGAAGAATTTGATGATGTACTTGTGAAATACAGTCCTTTTCTTCTTTTTTTGCTGACAGCTACTAGGGGTTTCTAACATTTGTGGGGTAAATAAAAGTATATATTTTTATAAAAAACGAGGTATCCTTTTCTGCCTCAGTAAAGAGCATCCACATACCTACTGTTTTTTAAATACTAATAAGATTTTCTAAATAAATAATGTGTGTGCTTCATAAGAATCAATATTTATTTATAGATGTAGTTTGAGATTGTATCTGCTGCTTGAGCTGAATGTTTGACTTGTTTTTGTCATTTTAGCAGGTTTAGATGTTAGCCAGTTGGTGTTGTGAAGATATGCAGTGCAAATAAGGTCATATGCATATATTCATGGTGTTTTTACATGTATATTTATATCAAATATGACCAAGGAGAGCATCACAGATGTGAAAATGCTGCGCCTTCGGGATGAGACAGGAGTTCCAGGCAGTCCCAGGGATGCAATGTCACCATAAGTGCCTGTGCTTCCACTTAAGTACTTCTCTCAAATAAAGTGTTATTAATTCACACAGCCATCAAACCCACTCACCACTTTGAGCCAATAACATTCTTGCTGCATTCCAACCTTCTAATCTCTAATTATTTAAATTTTTTTAGAGTAGAATGTGTCTATTTTAAACATTGATTTCATGCTAAAGGCTCATTTTCTTTTGAATTTATGCATCAGGTTTTCAGAAATAGCTTTCCCTTGACAGCCTTTTGATGCTGCATCCTTGCCAGGCTTCTGGGTGACACTGCATGGTGCTTTAAGCAGCCACTCTTACCTATACATCTGTACATCTGTATATAAATTTTATATATATGTGTGTGTGTGTGTGTGTGTGTGTGTGTATTTTATACATATATATATATATAAATACATATCTATATAATGTAAAACTAACGAAGCTGCTGCTTTGAGCAGGGCTGGATGCTGCCCAGGTGACCTGTCCCCCTAACTGAGCCGCAGCACCTCGACTCTCTAACACCCAAACTGACCCTGGCTCCGGAGAAGGGGGCAGAGACCCTTCTGTCGACCCCCTGCGCGGACATTTTAACCGATTGCCCCTCTAATCGTGTATTTTTGTGGTGCCCGAGGCCGGTCCCTGCAGCGCACAAACGCCTTCCGCACCCTGCTCCTCCGCTCGGCTCTTTCCGGAACCGCTCGGTTCCTTCCGAAACCCCTCGTTCCTTTCCGGACCCTCTCCCTCGGTGTTTCCCGAACACCACGGTCTTTCCGGACCTGCTCGTCTTTTTCCGGAATCACTCGTTTCGCTCCGGCTCTCCGCCGTTCACCGGCGGAGCTCGGGTGGGCGTGGCCTCCCCTCACCCCTTTCCCGATTCTTTCCGAAGTCCTTCGGCTCTTTCGGCCGACCGGGCTGGGCCGCTCTGCGGCGCTGACGTCACCTCCGGCCGCGCTATAAAAGGGCGGGCGCGGGCGGCGCGCGCGGTCCGTGGTGGAGGGCGCGGAGCTGGCGGGAGGTGCCTGCGCACCCACAGACCCGGTGAGGGGATGGGGCGAAGGGCGGGTGGGGGGCTCCGCGCGGCCTTCACCGCGCCCAGCTCGGGCTCGCCCAGCCCCGCACGCCCAGNGCTCTCGCCTTTCGCGGCTCCGCCGGACGGTTCTTTATCGCGAGGGGCCGCCGAGCCGGGCCCGGAGTCTCCCCGTGGCCCTCGGGCGAGCGGAGCGGAGCGAAGGGCGGGGGCGGGCGAGCAGGGAGCGGCCGCAGCCGCCCTGGGCAGCGCGACCCGCGGCTGGAATCCCATTCAGCGCCCCGAGGAGGGACAGACAGGCGGAAAATAACATCCCCGGCCGGTAACAGCCCCTGCCGTGCCCGCCTGTCCCTTCAGGGGTGCCACCCAGCATTTCCCGGGGAGTATTCCCGGGGGATGGAGCCCCCGGCGCTCCGCGGCGCCGGGAATCATTGCACAGCAATGGCTCCCGCGGCTGCCCAGCCCTGTCCAAGGTCAGGAGATGCGGCGAGGAGAAGGAAGGAGCGATGGAGGGGCCGGGGCAGCGAGGAGAGCCCGTTCCGCAGGGCCCGGGGGTCTCCGGGCAGGGACGGACACGGGGGTGGGTCAGCAGAGCTGACAAGCAGGGAGGCATTTCAAAGGAATTTCCCGACCTCTGTTCCTTTCATATATGTGTTACTTTGTATGTAGGGCAAGGTCTACTGCTTGCTTTGTAAAAGAATCAGGATTTGTCCCTGCCCTGATTTTTTTTTTTTTTTAAATTTAAAATAAATCTAAGTCAAGTGTTTCTCAATTTGTTGCCTGCATACACCTTACCTGGTTATAACAATATAAATCTGCATTGCTGGTCGTAAATATGTGCCAATAGGGCAACCATTTTCCTTGATATTGAAGGAAAACCAAGCAATTATCACATATATTTTTTCAGCAGGTTCATATTGGCCGTTCAGGATTTTTTTTGTAGCTGTTTTATCATAAACCAGCTTCTTGTTCCAGTCGAAAATGTACGTGACTCTTGAGCAGTCTTTCATACATATTTAAATAGCTTTTGAAGAGCAGTTGTCTGGAGATGGCGAATGAACACATCAGGGGGAAAAAAAAAAAAAAAAAAAAAAAACAACCCAAAAAAAGCTAACTCAGCCTGAAATGGTTCTGTATCTTTCTGGAAAACAAATAATCCGTTTTCTTTTGGCATTTTTGTTTTCAGCAAAGTGCCAGAAGATTCCAATGGCTGTGTTCACTGAAAGGCCTTAGTCAGGGATTCAGATCTGTTAAAAAAAAAATTAAAATCCCACTGTGGGATTTTCATGCATTTGTATACAACTAGCAGTGAGTTCTTCCTTGAAATCTTAATTTGTCCTTATTTATAGGTTGTGCAGAGAAAATGATGGACAAAAGGTTGAAAATGGGATGCTTTCTGCTGCATTGTGTGCAGGATCTGTAACTGTAATAATGGAATCGTTAAGCTGTAGAAAATACTTGAACCAAGATAACAGGTTACATTGTTCCCAGAGAGTAATTTATTTCCATTCTTGTTGAAATAAAAAACCACAATATCCATATTGGTCAGACTGAAATTGAAATTTTATTTTAAAAAAACAGATTGAGATGTAATGCTTATACGAGATCTGTTGTTCAGGAAGTTAAACTTCATAATTCTGGTTGATTTTTTAATTACAAAGGTAGCAACAATAACAAAAATCGTGGTTACATTTACACATTTTAAGCATTTTTGCACATTTTTCTCCTGCACAGCAGTAGGATAAGAGAGGCCTTAATTCTCTTGATGGAGGGTGTTACCTCTTGGTGAGAAATTTGTATTTCTCAACTATGACATTTACAACAAACCTTAGTAATTTAACACAAATAACTTGGTATCTTCGCTGCCTTTTTTTGGTCCGTTTAATGTATTTATGGGGTTGTAACTGTTTCGGTCATAAATACATTGCTTTTTGGGGGCAAGTGATCACTTCCCCTGTATCGGAGGAAATAAAATGAATTCCTCCTTTTTCTCCTCTGCTTGTTAGTGTAGTGTGGGAGTTTGTTTTTTCCATTTGTCCCTGGAGTGAGTGTAGGCAGCAGAAGAATGGGGTGGAGCAGACTGCAGATGCCGTGGATGGAGACTGAGACGGCGAGCACGGCCCGGGCTGTGCTCCCAGGGCTGCCCATGGATCCAGCAGAGTGGGAATGTGCCAGCTCCCTGCTGCGGCTGGCACAGGTGAAGCTGTGCAAATGCCGGAGAGACCTCCACAGCTCTAGCAGGCACAAAGGCACACGCACTGCTGCGGTTTTCCATGGAGGGATCGCAGCACGTCCATGGGGTTGGGGAAGGCAAGGAAATTTTCAGCTGAAAATTCAGTGGATTGGACACTCTTAACAGCTGCATCTCAAAAAAAGTTGTCTCAAAAAATACCTTCTGTTGCAACTGCTACTGGTCCGTTTTTTTGTTGTGGCAATCGAAAGGCAACATTTTTGTAGATACTTACATTCCAAAAGTTCCGATTGAATTTGTGTCTTCAAATTAAGCCGTCACACTTGATTATGCTGTAGCAAGAACCATCATTTGCCAAGCCCAGATAACTTGCTTTACTTTCTGTTTTGACCTTCAGATAATGGTAGTTTGTGGTTTGTTTTTAACTAACTGGAAAGGTTAGTACATACTGAATTAACTAAGTTTTCCTGTTGATATTGTAACCTTCTTTTTGCATGAGGAGGTCTTGTCATTTTCAATAGCTTGGGTAACACTAACACCAAATTGTTTTATGTGACAAGGAAGCAAGAGGAAAGTAATTAACAGTTACTGTGACAGAAAAAAAATTCAGCCATATCCTTATGCTGGTCATTAGTTGAATGTTATCTTGATTTCCCCCTCCCTTTTAGACTCTGCATTCTTCCATCATGTTGTCATCATTTCGTAAAGTCAAAGTCCAGGTATTTTTCCGTACTGCATGAAGTGCCCTTGCCACACTTGCCTGCCTTTATTGCAGTGACCTGTTTGTAACAAAAGCCACTGGTTTGAATTTATTCTATACAGCAGGTGCTTTATTTGCACTCAGTGTGAGTCCGATCTGCCTTTCCTTTAATACTTTGAGTTGCTTAATTTCTGTCTGTGATGCATGATGCGTGAACATTTTATAGGAGTTATAGTTCAATATAATCAGGTTTTTATACTGATTAATTTTCCAAGAGGTTTTTGTTTTAAAACATACCCGAGCAGAATCTTTTTCCTTATAGCATCTGCAAATCAACCGTGAGGAGATTTACAGTGTAGAACATCGTGCATTCAAAGTTGGCTTTGGTTCCTGTTCATCCACTTGCACAAATTTATAATCCTTGAGTTGTTGTGGTGTAAGTGTTTCTACAGAGTGATGTTTCTGTTTCAGTGGTGATAAAATAAATAGGATGTATGGATCAGACTTCAGCTGGGGAACACAAGCAACCAGACTTTATTTGGAAATGGTAGTGATGTAAATGTTTATACTGCAATTAAAATGACAATGAAAAGATAACAAATGGGGATGGAAAATGCTGGGGTTAATTATATAATCTTGCATTACCTGTAAACTCTGCATTTCTGCAATGCAGTCAAGATAATTTGCTTTCTCAGGAGTCTCAGCAGAGTGCAGCCCTTGCCAGCCCTGGGTGGTTTTATCAAAGGTCTGTGGTGTTAAAGCAAAAACAAATCCAAAAAAGCCCCCTTGTATGTAAAGAGACCAAATTCAGATGGGCAATTCAACTGCTCTTATTTAACTAGTGGAATTGAGATTTTAAGATTAAATGCCTAAAAATGAAAAGGTCTTTATCTGTCTTCATATTTCAAAAGTGCATAGTTGAGGCTGTGCTCAAACCCTCTTGTCAGCCTAAATCACCAGCTTTGCAACCACTTTGGTTTAAACAATTTACATTTTTTTTCTCTTCTAATGCGACAGTTTCTGTGCCCTTGCAACACCTGCTTAAATTTTGGGGCTGGTTTGAATTTTACCTGCACTGTGGTTAGTCTGTAGGAGTCTACAGCATCGAGCAGCAACTTCAGCACATCTTGATTTTTTTTTTTTTTTTTTTTTTTTTGTACTGCAGTGCTTGACTGATTTTTCTGGCTTGGAATTTCTGGAGGTTTGGGCCTGTTAGTGACCTTCCTTAATAGCATATTTAGACACAGTGTTCTGCTGCACGTAGTCTAACCTTAAAATGTCTTCATTTTGTAAAGTTCAATTCAACAAACCAAAAGGCCGGGCATCAATTTTGTCCCAATAGTGTTTTAAATCTCCAGGACAGGATATGGCATCCTTTATCTCCTCTGTAACACAACATGCTCAGGCTCCCTTTGCAGGAGCCAGTGCTATGCACGTTTTCAGAAGGATTCTCTTTGATTTTCCAGCAGTACAAGAACTTATGGACTTCCCTAAACCAGGCAATCATGGTGGTTTGTTTCTTCCCCAGTGTTTTGAGGGAGCTGTGAATGGGAGAAATGAAAGCTGGGAAAAATGTCTGGTTGTTTTTTTTTTTTCTTCGTCCTTTTGAAGGTTATTTTCGCATCCATTTTTTGCTTAAAGAAGAAAGATCAGCAATCTGTTCCCGTTCCCCAGGAGGGAGTAGCTGATATAAGTTAGATCCTCTTTAGACAAGACTGACGATGTGTGATGTTGATGAACATTAAAAAAATGCATCGAGCTGTTCGTGTGTGCATTCTTGGGAAGCAGGAATGTTTTGATAGGGAAAATATCTCTGTTACAGGCTACTACTGAGGTCATGTATGCTGAATGTATGTAACACATCAGGACTTTTCTTAAGAGAAAGTAATTATTTTGCTACTTCTTAAGATCTTGATGTACGGATATCTGATTGTTTTTCAGGCAAAGGAGTTTAATTTTTTTAAGCTTCATGTAATTGCCTTTAAAAATACACTAAAACCTTCTGCCTAGCACTGAATGTATTTCACATTTGTGCTTTTAAATCCCTGAAAACATGTTTTGGTAAGGGAAACGCTGACAGCTCTGCTGTGTGGCACCACTGTAATTCCTGTTGAACCCACCTCAATTCCGCTGTTCCCGAGCTTGAATGGTGTTGCTGACATCATCGTTGTTGCACTGTGGTGTCTGTAAATACCTGCAGTTGTATATTTTAGTGTGCTATTATGCATAATTTCTATTGACTGGGTAAGGCGTAGATGGAAGGTTGAGAGTAATAAGTTCGTTTTGTTGTTTCAGGTTTTTTTCCTTAATTTTCCTACTTCTTTTTGTTGGCTATTGCTTTTTTTTTTCCTTTTTAAATAACATCACCAAAATGGTGCAGTGTGAAGAACCATTTCCAATTTTTTGAGTTAGACGTAAGCTGACCTAATGTCAGTCTTGCAGCATGAAAGAGGAATAAAATGTCATCAGGACAGTCCAGATCTGCTCTCTGGGGCTTGGAAAGTTCCCTCAGCCCATCCTTATCGCCCAGCACCGGCTGTGCCGGGCGGGGCGGGGCTGGAGGGATGACGCTGGTTATCTGGGGACAGCCTGGCACAGTCACATCCCAGCGCTTTTCACCTTAAAAACATAAAGCACAACTTTTAGTTGATGGGATTCGTGCAAGATGTGCAAAGGTGTATCCTAGGTGTCTTCAAATGATGTAGTTTGAACCAAGAAGGTTTGGGAACATCTTGGGGGGGTGCTTGGTATTCCAGGGAGTGCTGCAGTTGGAGGTGATAACATCCAGGGAGGGAGGGAGACTGCATTGTTCTGCAGCATCCATGACTTTTGAGTTCCGAGCTCCCTGGTGGCTCTGGCAGCACAGACACTGCTGACGTCGGCTGGGGCTGCAGGAAGAACAGTCCATTATTGCTACACTAAAGCACTTCTTTTACAATTGACTGGCTCCGCTGTAGTTACAAAAGGAGCCTTTCTTTTAACCAATTCCAGCAAAAAGAGGAGCCAGATTGCCTGGCTTCTGTGGTGAGAGGCAAACCAGCTCCCAGGGTAAATCACAGGAGGTCTCCCATTGGGCTTTCAAAATTGTAACAATGTTTGAAATGATAATTTAAATAATTTAAATATTTCCCTAGATTAATAATGTAAATAATTAAATAATTTAAAATGTTTTCGAATCACTTTGCAGAGGTCATTTTTAGTATTGAAATACAACTTGAATTGTATTGTGCAGCGAATGAGTGTACGGTGTTCCAGAGACTGACCAGGATTTAATTTTCTCCCAGTACTGCCCAAAACCAGAGCCAGCAGAGAGGGGCTCCAGCCATACAGTACACTGGACCAGCTGCCACCGTGTTGTTCCTGAATACAATGCAGTTTCAAAGAAGTATTGTCCGGATTCAAACGCAGCATGACAGGGCAGGAAAGGAAGTTTTTAGCAATAACTTCCTTTCCTGGAGGAAAAAGGCTGTTTGGAAGAGTGCTGGAAAAAACAGCTGGTTTCTCAGGGAACCGTATCTGTGCTTGAGCTCGAGTTATGTTCAGGGGTTTGAGCTTTTAATACTCAGATACACTAATCAAGTGGAGATTTTGGTAGCGCTGCCAGACGAAACCTGGGCTTCGTTTATGTAACGCAGTCTGCACACACTGGGGTGGTTTTTTCCCTTGCCCTCTTTTGACAGTAATGAGTGGAAGAAAAAGCAAAGCTGAATTTTTCTTTCCTTCCTGCAACTGCCGCAGTGCAGCTGGGGCTCAGAGTTCATGGGAGCAAGGAGTGCTGCTGGCACGGCTGTCCGCTGGAGGGTGGGGACCTTGGAAGGGAGCTCAGGAATGTGTGGATTCGTCCCCATGTGTTCCTTTCTATCAGATTGTCCTTTTACAAGTGCTTGGAAAACATGGCCCTGTAGATCACTTTCCAACCTGTGGAGTTTTCCACACAATTATGCAAGATACATGTCTAATTAAAGCATGAAGCTAACTAATGACTAAATAACAATTTAATATTTAATGACGTATTTTAACTGATTGCCCATGTCCTTTAGTCTGCAGTTCTAGACTGGGTTTCTTCCCTGTCTCTGACAGGATTGGTGACAAGTACCTTTAGCTTGGAGTGTGCAGAATTGATGGTAGAAAAGCATTAAGTGAGTGACTCGTGTAAACACTTGTACACAAAGACATTAGTTGCAAAATTGTTCAAGCACAGAGTGTTTGTTGCAGCAATCTCTTGATATGCAGAGTTAGTTGTTAAATAAGTGGTTAAATATCCAAACGTCAATGATAATAATAGTTCCACTTTTTAAATTTGTGTTACAGTTCTATTCTAGTGCCCAGATCTCTTCCTGAAAATCAAATTGCTTTTTGAAAGTTTAGGAACCGAAAATTAAAGGTTGTCCCAATTTTAATAGAAAAGAGAAAAAGCAGATCAGTAGTCAGGTCTTTGCTGCCCGTGGTAACAATGTTAGGTTTTAGTACATAAAGCGATGTAGAAGGATTTTCAGTCGGAGCAAGATCATTGGTTAAACAAAATGCTCCTTGACTTACTTGTCTGAGGCCAGATCTGTGAAGCCTCTTACTGGCTTTTGAAAGGTTATGTAGAGAGTGGCAGGATGGGTTTCTAACTTCTTTTAATTGAGAGAACAAAGAAGAGATGCATCAGAGATGTGGGTCTATTTATGTATGTAAGTGTATATAGATACATGTGGGCCACTTAGCTGTTGTTCAAAGAAGAGTAATATTCTTTAGTTTATTATTAGTTTTGTATTGAATGCTTTAAATAAAATGCTTTGAGATACTGTATGTTGTAGAAGAAATATTTGATGTCTGTATCTACACATATTTGTGCACAAACCCACATTTTTAGCTGTTTTATTGGACACTTGCATGCTACGTTTGAGATGACACGGACATTATATGACTGCAGCCATGTTTGTCCAAACCAAATAGGTGTTAAATGTCTTTGTAAATTTTCCTTTACCACTGTTTTCTGCTAGAAGTGAGGTTTAATTTATATGTAAGATATTTATATTTTATCCACGTACCTGCACACAGAGAGTAAGACTGTAAGTAAACCACGTGTGACTTTAAAAAGCTTTTTTTTTTGCATGGATCTCTTCCTGATCTACCAATGTTTTATAAGACAAACATAATGGGGTTTTATTTTCACTTTCAGAAAATGGATCCAAGTGGTGTAAAAGTGTTGGAAACAGCAGAAGATATCCAAGAAAGGCGTCAGCAAGTTTTGGACCGTTACCACAGGTTCAAGGAACTCTCTTCTCTAAGGCGCCAAAAACTTGAAGATTCCTATCGATTCCAGTTTTTCCAGCGCGATGCAGATGAGCTCGAAAAATGGATCCAAGAGAAACTGCAGATTGCATCTGATGAAAATTACAAAGACCCAAGCAATTTGCAGGCAAGTCCTCTTGCCACTTTATATTTTCTGTACTAGTAATTTTAGGGCGTTACAGGTCAGCTGAGATAGAACAAACACAGAAACGAAACTTGATCTGAGAGTGAAAAAAGATGGATGCAAATACCCATGACCTTGCAAAGTGCTCTTCAAAAGCCTGGCTTTTTTGCTGATGTAATTGGAATATTTCTAATAATGGATTAGATGCTACATCAGCATAGAAAAAGTTGCTCAGTGTAATGTAGTGTAAAACCAACTTTGTTTAATCCGAGAATTGGTTGGATGCCTTAACTCCGTGAATAAATGTGAATTACCACTTACTGTTTCCACANAAAAAAAAAAAAAAAGATATTTGTAGAAAATAAGCTTGTGTGGGCAGAACTAGCTGACAGGTTCTCAGAGGTTTGAACGCTGTCATGTGCAAGAGCAAACACAAGAAAGAAATAACTAAAACTGGGATGTTTGAATCCACCTGTCAAACACATGATACAACTGATTTCAACTGTGCAGTTTTATTATTTGTTTGTCAGTCCTGAATATCCATTAAATACACTTTAAATCTTGATGCTGGGGAATGTGGAGGAGTCCCTGCACCAAATCTCAGTCGCATTCTTTGATGTTTTCCTTTCAGGGGAAGCTGCAGAAGCACCAGGCCTTTGAAGCTGAGGTGCAGGCCAATTCAGGAGCCATCATTAAACTGGATGAGACTGGAAATCAGATGATAAATGAAGGNACCCACCCCCCGCCCTTACAGGCCGTTCCTTAAGCACTTTGTTCAGATTGCACAGATAACTCTATATTCAAAACCACTCTTTAAAATTCTACAGGTATTTGATTAGTGACATCGTGAAAGAATTTGTATTTGTAAAGCTCAGAGGTGTTTTTCTCTTTCATGAGCACCTGGCTCGTGCCTTCTTTTGGATCTGGTTCTGAGGAGAACTGTTTAAAGATGAGATGTTTTTGTAGTGATTATCAAACTTAATTGATAAGTTTAGCATTTCATTCTAACTTGCCTTTACTGGTTCAGTCCTTCACGCCGTACCGGACTGCCCAGCGCCCGATAGTCACGGCCACCCAAGTGGGGTCCCACATACGAGTAGGTGAACCTTGTGGCTCTGCAGTGCAACTTCTTCTTGCAATGTCTCCTTCCTTCCTTGGTTGACAGTTTGCACCATCCTTCTGGGCACCGCTCAGAGCTCTTTCCTCCCTTGAAACCTCTTTAATTGAACTTTCGGAGTGGATTAAGTGGTATCCGCCCATGATGTTCAAAAGCTTCTCTTGAATGACTTTCAAGTTTCAGGTCTCGATGAGCAAAGTGTTATAGACAATGGGTGGAGCAGTTACTTTCCTGTTTTGCAAGTTGTGTGCACGTGTGGGAGTGTGGTTTTACTTTTTGTTGTCTATAAAGTTTATAGTGGTTCCCAACCACTATAAACCAAGTGCAGCCAGAGAAACTCAATATTAAAACTAGTAATTGTTCCTAGGATGTCCATATCGTGTCACTTCACAATGTTAGCTAAATATAGAAACTGTTTAGTGTTAAGAGAAGTGGTTAAAATACAGTGAAGTGGCCTAAGTTTGACTTGAAACAAATGTGTTGTCTTAAATAAAAATAAATTCCCAAAGGAAGATGCAATTCACTTATTGTGAGTTGACTTTCATATAAAAGACTGAATGTTTGAAGGGGAGACCAGCAAATTTTTGGTCTGACTTCACATTAGCATAGAATTTAAATCAAATTTTATCTCGAGATGTTTCGCTCATAGTTACGTAAAGATATTTGATAGCTTCATTAATTAATAACAACTGTCTAAATACTCAGTTCAGTAATTTCTGGTTTTGTGTTACAACACTTCACATGATTTGAAAACTATTTACTGGCGATAAAATCGTGAGGTTTGTCCCTCGCCCTTTGTCTAAGGCAAGGTTTAGGATGTACAACTTCAGAAAAATAAATGAATCTACTGTTGAGGACAGGAAGGGAATAAATCTCATCTTCTTTGACAGGGGATTTTAATAACAACATCCTTTTGTTTCAGACTCGTCTGCAGGAGCTGCACCGACTATGGGAATTACTGATGGAAAAGATGAGAGAGAAGGGAGTCAAATTATTACAAGCACAGAAGTTGGTGCAATATTTACGGGAATGTGAAGACGTCTTGGACTGGATCAATGATAAGGTGGATAATTTTACCTCCCTCTACTGTCTCCTTGGTGGGAAATTTGATGTGTTTGTGTGGAAAATTTCTGTCAGCATAGAGTTGCTGGAGGTTAGGTGGCCACAGGAGGCTTGTAAAGGCACCTGTACATTTTATTTTGTTATTCACATTGCATCAGCAGTAGGTATGCAAACTACTATTGTTCTTTTGCAGCCACAAAAAAAGTTATTACTCCAAGAGGAAGCCTGTGTGTTGGAGAGCACTTTTAGCATAATCAATTCGTTCTTTGCTTTGAGAAGACAAATAAAATTCAAGTTTCCTCTAAGGGAAATCTTCAACATGTAAAAGCAAATTTTTTAAAATAAATATTCTAAACTATTTGTTTCAGAAAGGAGCCAGCCCAAGCAGCAAGCAGTGTGTATATCGTTACTAAATGATTGGAATATCTTTAGATAGACATTGTGAGGGCATGAACTGCAGGAGGACTGTTGGCTCTTGTTTCTTTGAACTCTGAGGAAGCAGACCACAAACCACACTATCAAAAGGAAAAAAAGCCACAAAATAATCACACTGGTTTCCTTAAATGATGGTTTGCTATTTTGTGTCACTGTGGTTTCAAACTGTAAACCCTGTATAACTGTTACTGAATACGACACTGCACTTTTTGTGCAGAAATCTTGCATCAGAAGCCTGCAGCAAATGCCCATAAACAGTGTAAAAAGGAACAAATTCTAGTCACTCAGTGTGCTAAGAATTTGTACTTGAAAAATTAATATGATGGAGTAAGAGGAAAAAATAATTCCCTTAGTGATCCTGCATATTTTCTGCAATAACGGGTAGATGTTGGGGCAGGGAATGGAGTTCGGTGGATAAAACTTTGTAGTTTTAAATCTGACCTTAAACACTGTGATTGTCTTTGACCTATTGAAAATTAGGACAGTTTGCTTCCTAATTTTTAATAGTGATTTCCCGTAGGAAATACTGAAATTAACTTTTTTTTTTTTTTTTTTTCAATGTGCTAGGAAGCAATAGTGACCTCAGAAGAGCTTGGACAGGACTTAGAGCATGTTGAAGTTTTGCAGAAGAAGTTTGAGGAATTCCAGACAGACCTTGCAGCTCACGAAGAAAGAGTAAATGAAGTGAACCAGTTTGCTGGCAAACTTATCCAGGTAAGCATTTATGTGTGTCGAAAATCTCTTTTGGCGAGTCAGTTATCACAGCAAACATTTGTCTGTAACTTCCCCTCTTTCCCCCCTGGCTTGGGGCAGATCTTTAAGCTTTGCTCCACGTGGGTACTTGGCTATCTTCACCTTTGAAGGGTCACTATTTGATTCACTTGTTCTTCTGCCGAATAGCCTGAGTAACTGCCCCAGCTGGGAATGGTCCTGAAACTGTGGAGAGTAGTGACTAGTAAGAGAAACTGTCATATTGGGGTTAAATATATTTCCCTTGGACAAGGAGGTTTAATATCTCTTCTGGTTTGACATCTGGGGCCTGATCAAGGATGGAGACAGGGCAGGAAGTGTTTTGTTCCAGGGAAAAAGAAGATGCTGTTTACAGCCCTCTTCCAGTGGACTAATTAGTATATAGGGAAACCACTACAAGAGTATTGAATGTTTGCACAGTGAAATTTCAGGGAAACTATTGAATTGAGTGATCGTCTGGAAAGGACAGTAATTATAAATTGATCTCCTGAAGACCAGCAGCGTTTTGTCAATGGACATAGAGCCAAAGACCATATGAAAATAGTATTTTTCCTTTGCTTGCCAGGAACAACACCCTGAAGAGGAACTGATAAAGTCCAAACAGGATGAAGTAAATGCAAGCTGGCAGCGTCTTAAGGGACTTGCCCTTCAGAGGCAAGGAAAACTCTTCGGGGCAGCTGAAGTTCAGCGTTTCAACAGGTATGAACTTGGCTGGATCTGCTGAATGATGTAACCCTTGTGTGGGTGTTTAATGATGCATTCAGCTGCACACAGTAGTATGAGATGGGCTACTGTCTCCTATGGCTTTGCTTTGCTCTTCTGCATGACTTGTTGAATGAAGACCTCGTTGTTCTACAATTACTTTAAAATGGTCGTTCTGATGGAGCTTTTCAGCCCTTGGCAGTTTTGTTCATTCCTGCTAATGGCAGTTTTACTCTCCTTTCCTCTGAGGGCTTTTTCCCCCAGTTCTGTCCTAGATGAGCCTTCAAATGGAATGTGCTTTTTTTTACTGGATGTCAGCCCAATTGTTGTGGAGGCTTTGAGCAATGCCTTTCTATTCTCATCTCCATCTACAGCATTTTGAGATTTGCTGTAATTAAATTGGAGAAGGGTCCAGAGGGGGAGATGGATCCACTCCGTGACAGTGCTCAGTGGTGCTGTAATTCCTGGTTTGCATCTGGTGACTGTGGCCTGTTAATATGCTTCAAAGTTTCTTGAGATGCAAAGAAAGTCTATTCGTTTGTTTTCTAAAGGATGTTTGTAGTTGTCTGCAGTGTTTATATATATGGGTTTGAATGCCAGTACGTCTGGCACCCGTATGGGAACACATCCTGCTTTCTTCCTTTTTCCGTACAAGACAGACTGTTTTCAATTTGTGCTTTGTTTTGAAGGGATGTGGATGAAACAATCAGCTGGATTAAGGAGAAAGGGCAGTTGATGGCCTCAGATGATTTTGGCAGAGACTTAGCCAGTGTGCAGGCATTACTGCGCAAGCACGAAGGCCTGGAAAGAGACCTGGCAGCTCTGGAAGATAAGGTACCCCTGCAAGATGTGTTTTACCTACAGTTTAAAGGAGGTAACCTGCTTGTAAAAGGCTGGAAACTCACTCACAGTTTGTGCCTGGGTTTAGGTGAAGGCCCTGTGTGCAGAAGCTGATCGTTTGCAGCAGTCTCACCCAATAAATGCTTCCCAAATTCAAGTGAAACGGGAGGAGCTCATTGCCAACTGGGAACAGATCCGGACGCTGGCAGCGGAGAGGCACGCTCGCCTCAACGACTCCTACAGGTGGGTCACTGCAGCAGGGCAGCGATGCTTCCTTCCTTGTTAACATTTGACAGGGGGCTCTTGGAAGGAGAAGAAAGGGGTGCTGCTTCCAAAATTTTGGGATGATTCTGGTGTTTCCAGAGCAGTCTTGTTCACCAAATTCTCTTTTACACTAACTTCTTGTAGTAAAAGAAATATTTATATGATTGAAAAATTATTGCAGCTTTTTGTCGTTCTCTGGGTATGGATCAGTTGTGAAAATAGACACAGTGATGTTTTAGGACATTTGCTATTTTCCCCATCTGACTTGATATGTGCATTTTGAAGTACGTTCTCTGACTATGTTTTGGTTTTACTGGGAAAAAAAAAGCTTTTTTAATACTTTTATTACAAATCTGTTCACTACGGAGTCTTTAAGAGTCTCTGTGAAGGCTGAAGTATGATATATTCTTTGATGTATTGTCCCAGACCAAATGAATTCCCTGCTTCTGTAGGAGTTCTTTGTTGCTGTGGGATTTGTCTTCCTACAGTCTTGTGCCTATACTAACCTGGTCTCTGAAACATAACCTGTTAGATCACTGTTGAGAAGCCGTACTAAAAACAAACTGATCCCGATATGGTGGTTAGTTTACATCCTTTCTGGTTTTGTTTTTCTGCCCTTTGTTCCCTCCCACAATGTGGGATTTTTGGCAGTGGAGACCCACACAAATAATCTTTTCCTTTACCTTCCCTGTCGTAGTCTCATCAGAGCAATTAACGGCAAATGTAAAAGGGAAACAAACTGATCACTTCTGCTGATAAGTGTTAAGCATATGCCAAAAGCAACAGCTAAAGGCATTCTGGAAGGAATTTGAGGATTTGTTTGCTTGTTTTAAGGCTGAGGCATGTGCAGTTGAAATTTTCTGTCAGTTCCCTCCCCCCTCACCCCCCACTGTGATGGCTGTGACAGAAGCAGCCCTGTGGATTATCTGAGAACTATATTTTGATTTCTGTTGTCCTCAGTGTGTAGTTAGGAATATTAATTTTACTTACAGTATAAGTTATGTGCAAAACATGTCTTTGAGACGTTGATTTAGAACCCAACGTTTTCATAACCTTAAAAGACTTCTTTTTTGATTGAAAGCATATTTAGTTATTTAATATTCTGAGCACATTTTTGTGTTGTTTTATTTGTATCTGAGGAACAGGTTTTTGTAACCCTTTCTTTGGGGAAACGGGAGAGAAACTCTGCAAATTGATCATTCCCGACCATTTTTTTCCTTTGCTTGCCTAAGGCTGCAGCGCTTTCTCGCGGACTTCCGAGACCTCACCAGCTGGGTGACTGAGATGAAGGCTCTGATAAATGCTGATGAACTTGCCAATGATGTGGCTGGGGCAGAAGCCCTTCTAGACAGACATCAGGAACATAAGGTAGAGTGGTTATACAGCCAAATCCAGTCAGCAGCCCTCTGATTTGTATGTCTACCACAGTCTCTGAGTCAATGTTGTAACACTGGAATGCTTTGATCATGCAACTAACACAGTATTAGGTTGCTGTTCTGATTTAATATTTTTTAATTGTTTCTAGATGGTAGATATATACTAATTACTAAGTATTTAAGAATGCTCATGATAATATTTTATAAAAAACAGGCCTGCTAGCAGCCCGTTGGACTAACGACTGTTTTAGTTCTCCGTCATGAGGACTTCCTATAATTAAGCAGAAGGAATACAGCTCAAATCAACTTTTAGTTTCACTTTACTGTAGGAATTTATACCTACCTTATGTGCATTGTAAGGTAATTCTGACACTCTGTGCGAAGATAAATTTTGGTAACAGCTTTTTCACGTCTCCTTCCATAGGGAGAAATTGATGCCCATGAAGACAGCTTCAAATCCGCTGATGAGTCAGGCCAGGCTTTGCTCTCTGCTGGGCACTACGCTTCTGATGAAGTTAAAGAAAAGGTAAGTTGAGAGCAAGAGCTCCTAGAAGAATTTTGTCTCTTTCTTCTGTGTCCCTTCATTTAAAAGGATGACCACATCGGGAACTGGAGGTTCCGTTCTTTACACAGGAGGTCATTTTCAATTCAGTGCTAACCACTTTTTTAGAGTCACAATTTGACTTTGCATTGAGATGGAAGTGAACTAGAGTGTGAAATAAAATTATTATATATTCCTCTTCCCAATCGATTAGCTGACCATCCTCTCAGATGAAAGGTCTGCCTTGCTGGAACTGTGGGAGCTCCGCAGACAGCAGTATGAGCAGTGCATGGACCTGCAGCTTTTCTACAGAGATACTGAACAAGTTGACAACTGGATGAGCAAACAAGAGGTGAGTGCGTTATCTTTGAATTCTCCAGATACGATGGACTTCAGTTTCTGGGTAGTCTTCTGTAGGCTTAAGCAATTGGTGTTGCCTACTGACAGTGCCATAGACACCCACTAGTGAGTGGGTGCTGTGCAGAGTTATTTATCTGACTGCCTGAAATGGTGCAATGGCTGTTTCCATCTAATGCTGAAACGATGAGCTGTGACAAGTGGGCTTGATGTGGCTTTTGTGTGTGTTAACTCTTGTAAAATGCCGGTTGAATAAGAAGATAAAAAGAATTATTGGCTGTTAGAGGCATAAAGCAAACACCATTCCGGATGTCATCTTTTACATTTCAGTAATAACGTATGGCAGGAAATATCCCTGGCTGTGCTTGAGCTCACTTAGAGCAGCTGAGAATGGAAACAAAAATGTGTTTGTGTCCTTACTTCAGGCATTTCTGCTGAATGAAGACCTTGGTGATTCTCTGGACAGTGTGGAGGCTCTTCTAAAGAAGCATGAAGACTTTGAGAAATCCCTAAGTGCCCAAGAGGAGAAAATCACAGTAAGGCATTGGCATTGGTCATCACTAAATGGGCAAGAAGTGAAACAAGGGCATTTATTGACTGGGGAGGAGACATTGCTGGAGGATGGTAAAGGATGGGGTTTGCTTTGCAGAATGATCCTCTGTTATGTGGGGATGTATTAGCTCTAAATAAACGGGTATTGTCTCTAAAATGGAAAACAGTGGAAAAGGTGTGGGATAGGCCTCGATTTCTGTCTCAGAGCCGGGTAGCCTGATGCTTCCTTATCATACCAGCACACAGGTGGATGAAGAGTTGTCAAAAACCTGCACTCGTCCACATGGAGAGGATGAGGGTACAGAGAGAAAAGGGTAGATCTGCTAATGGCTTTCTGCCAGTTTTACTGTGATAAACTCTGGGGAATTGATATGCTAAGCAAATTTGCACAAGCAATTTCTATTACACCAAATAAATGGAAACTTGTTTTCCCTCTAGGCATTGGATGAGTTTGCTACTAAGTTGATTCAGAATAACCACTATGCCATGGATGATGTTGCTACACGCAGAGATGCTGTAAGTATCCTAAATATGTTTGGACTGTAGACTTTAAATCTTGTTCTGCTTTATTATTTTACATGGTATGACTTCAATATAGGATAAGTCAGCGGAGTTGTCCCAAGAGGGGTACAATGGTGATTCTTACAAGCTTGAAGAATTTAAAAACCTTTTACTGTCTTTTTTTTTTTCAGCTGCTGAGCCGCCGAAATGCCCTTCACGAAAGAGCCATGTACCGCCGCGCTCAGCTGGCAGATTCTTTCCATCTGCAGCAGTTTTTCCGAGATTCTGATGAGCTCAAGAGTTGGGTTAATGAAAAGATGAAAACTGCAACTGATGAGGCCTACAAGGTAAACACAAAGATGAATGGTAGAATGCTTTTAAGGCAGTACCGGGCTTCATGTAATCAGTCGAATGATACGAAGCAACACCAGCCAAGATGTTGCTGATAGTCGGTGGTATTAATGGCAACAGGAGGAATTGTAATTTCTTCCTGACCCCAAGGGGCATTTTTCCATCATGCTGTAATCATGCCTATCCAATAGCTTAAGAATTCTGATTTAAGGCATATTTTTGCCACCAGATCCTCTGGTGACAGCATGGCATGTCTATGAATGTAGTCCAATTTCAAAAATTCTTCAGAGGCCTTTGGGTACTGATTTTGTATTGAAATGTTCTATTTCTTTCTTCATCTGTAGGATCCATCGAACTTGCAAGGTAAAGTTCAGAAACACCAGGCTTTTGAAGCAGAGCTGTCTGCTAACCAGAGTCGTATCGATGCCCTGGAGAAAGCTGGCCAGAAGCTGATTGATGTCAAGCACTACGCGTCAGATGAGGTGGCAGCTCGCATGAATGAAGTCATCACCTTGTGGAAGAAACTTCTGGAGGCCACTGAGCTCAAAGGTACGACTTGCTCAGAAGAATATGGGCAAATTTCTAGAGAGTTTAGCTGGGAGAAGACAGGAAATGAGTTAACTTCAGTTTCCACTTAACTTACCTTGTCCTGTTCTCCTCTTGCCCCTGTCTCACTCAGGTATAAAACTGCGAGAAGCCAATCAGCAGCAGCAGTTTAATCGCAATGTGGAGGACATTGAGCTCTGGCTGTATGAAGTAGAAGGACACTTGGCTTCTGATGATTATGGAAAAGATCTTACTAATGTTCAGAATCTTCAGAAGAAACACGCCCTGCTAGAGGCAGATGTTGCTGCCCATCAGGTAAGGGAAATAATTTTTATTCCTGCCCTTTCAGATCTGCTCACTCAAAAGATGGTATTTTCAGATGTGCTCAGTCGTAGACCTTAGCAGGTCTGGTTTTTTGTAATTTTTTTAGCTTTGGGTTGTACAGTTTGCTTATCAAAAATAATTTTGAAACATAACTTGTATCTCTCTAAGAGTAATATCTTTATGACTTTAATAGAAATGAGCTTCTCAGTTGCTGCAGCCACCTCACAGAAATTCTGACCTAATGCTGTTGCTGGATCAATTTTAGGATCGGATAGATGGCATTACCATCCAGGCACGCCAGTTCCAAGAGGCTGGGCACTTCGATGCTGACAATATCAAGAAGAAACAAGAAGCTTTAGTGGCTCGTTATGAAGCTCTGAAGGACCCCATGGTAGCTCGCAAGCAGAAACTCGCAGATTCTCTTCGCCTGCAGCAGCTTTTCCGTGACATTGAGGATGAAGAGACCTGGATTAGGGAAAAAGAACCCATTGCAGCTTCAACAAACCGAGGTTGGTCCCTCCTGGTATCTCTAGGATTTAGGAGTCAGAATTGCTCTGAATTGTATCTTTATAGAACGTTCCCTGAAAATTTCAGACCTGTTTGCTGTAATTAACATTGCCCAGAGTTACATATTTGCCATCGCCCCTGGGTCTCTGTTATGTTGCTTATATAATTCTAGTGGTAACTTAGTTTCCATAGTGCTCTGTCTTCGTTGTTAAGAGTTTTCCCTCTGCAAGTTTGTGTAGGGCTGGCTGCGGCTGCCTTGAAATTTTTGTTTCATCTAGTGACTCTGATTTAGCGGATTAATTATTTTGTATCTTTCAGGCAAGGACTTGATTGGTGTCCAGAATCTGCTAAAGAAGCACCAGGCTTTGCAGGCAGAAATTGCAGGCCATGAGCCTCGCATTAAAGCAGTCACGCAGAAGGGAAATGCTATGGTGGAAGAAGGTATGTCTCAATATTTTTTAACTGACACAGTCTTTTGTTCTCTGGCTCAGCACAGTTAAGAATTTTTGCCTGTTTTTATCCTGACAATAGACTGGTACCTGCTAGCAGGGTGAACTCCTGGTCATCCTTTCACCTGAAAACAAAAACAGGATCCTTGGTGGGAACCTGTCATAATTTTCGCAGATCTCCATCTACTCTTGATGAACACTTATTTAGCAATTTTGGGCCTATTGTATTTAGTCTCTATAATGAATTCTGTTAAAGGGTTCTATCAGAGGTACATCATCATGACGTGAGAGAGAATTCTCTACAGAGACAGTAATTCTTGCTTTTAAATAAATAGGCATCTTTATTTCTGACTGGGTGTTTTTAAGACAAAAATGCAAAAAAAAAAAAAAAAAAAAAAAAAAAAAAAAATCCTGCAGGTCTGAAAAAATATCTGTCTGCTGCCAGAACTCTGGAAGGAGATGACCTTTCCTGTTTCATCATTGAGAAGTGTTATGATGTGTCTTGTTTTATTCATAATGATTAAGATATGCTAGTACAGCTTGATTGACAGGTTCAGTGTTTTCCAGTCTGAGGCAAAAGGACCAGCTGAGTTACGCTTTTATTATTCTAGTCTGAATAGGCTTTAAATTGGTCTAATTTCTGTGACTTTGAAGAACTACAAGAACAAGCAATATTTTAATGTGTATTGGTTTTGTCTGCTGAAGTCCTTCAGGTCCCTCTGCTTCTGTTCCATAGGACACTTTGCAGCTGAGGATGTGAAAATCAAACTGAACGAGCTAAACCAGAAGTGGGACTCCCTGAAAGCCAAAGCATCTCAGCGTCGACAGGACCTGGAGGATTCCCTGCAGGCTCAGCAGTACTTTGCTGATGCTAATGAGGCCGAATCCTGGATGAGGGAAAAGGAGCCCATTGTCGGCAGTACAGACTATGGGAAAGATGAAGACTCTGCTGAGGTATTTGAGATCCTTGTTTAAATCAATTTTGCGTAAGCACAGCGAGGATTTGTCCAGTGGTAAAAAAAATGAGCTCTGGTAATTTCAGGATTCGTAATGAAGAGGGCAGATTCTTGCATCAAGAAAGGTTTTGGCTCTTAATCAAAAGATGACAATTTTTCCTGTGTCTTAGTTGTTATTGCACATGAAATTCTGCTGCTCAGTATATTAAACCAACTGTGAGGAAGCTTTACCTCTGTGTTCACTCTTTTAATGGGGTTTTGTTTTTTTAAGTATAATGAAAATAATATCAGCAAATTCCTCATGGGATGAGCATTTCAGGATGAGTCCGGTTTTCAGCAGTTCATTAGTCTGGAAGTTATTTTGTTTTGTCTGGAGTTGTTTTATTGGTATCATTCTGCAGTCAAACACCATGTCCCAGGCAGTGCTGACTGACAGTTTATCAACATGAAGTGCAGTTTAAAGGCACACTTTAAACCTACCCATATCCACTCTGGAAACAGTTATTTCTGGTCAGAACAAAAGAATGTTGCTGAGATAAGATAGAGGCAAAGCACCAGGAGCATTAGGACCACTATCTAGCTTGTGAATAAATAGAAGTGATTATTCCCATGAGAGTCACAAGGCTGGCAGCTCTGAAAAACCCGCATTCCCTGTGTATGGAGTCAAAGTATATATTTTAAGCAGAGGCATATTTGTAAAATGTCAAGGTGTGCATGTTGTTATTATCATCCACTTTCAGGCTCTTCTGAAGAAACATGAAGCTTTGATGTCTGATCTCTCTGCTTACGGCAGCAGCATCCAGGCATTGAGGGAACAGGCCCAGTCATGCAGGGTAAGGAAAGATGCTAATCGCGTACCTAAAATTCCTGGGTCAGCAAAAGGTAGAAACAAAGCTCAGTAACAGTTGTTGGTTTTGAGAGGTTATTGCAGACTGTGCTTGATTTTCTCCAAAAAATTAGCAGTCTGTTTTTATAATCATAAGACAGCTGCATTGTTTTGAAATAAAACAATTTAATGTGGTGGTTTTCAGGGTTTGAGCCCAGACAGCACCTAAACTGACGCTACAGTAGCTTTAAGTAAGGCTGAAGTTTATTCTAGGACAACTACATTGATTATAATAAACATGGAACAGCTCATTTTTTCTTGTGCTCGTTATTTTTTTAGCAACAAGTTGCTCCCACAGATGATGAAACTGGAAAAGAGCTCGTTCTGGCACTCTATGATTACCAGGAGAAGAGTCCCCGAGAGGTGACAATGAAGAAGGGAGATATCCTCACCTTACTCAACAGCACCAACAAGGTGGGCTCTGGCCTCTTGCTTTGCTGCCCTGCTTGGCGCCCTGAGTGCTGTGTGTTTTGTTTGGTTTTGGCACATTTAGCCGATGTCCCCATTCAGCACTTCAGCTGAACCTCTTCACTTCATTTCCATCACTCCTCTACAGCTGCCAACTTTTCCAAGACAGGGCGCATGTCTGTGAGAACTTTAATTCCCTGATGTGGAGGAATTTTTGGCCAAATATAAGGGGAGACATTGGGAGTAAGATCTCTATCTTCAAGAGGCAGTGTATTTGAAATTATCTCCATAACAAGAGCAAACTGTGGAGAGCATCACTGGTTTCCTTGTGTTAATAGAAGTCTCTGATTTGCAGCATTCGGTTGCCCAGCATTCTTTATGCTTGATGATGGTCTCACAGTGGTTGCTTTGTGTTTTTCTTCCTTCCAGGACTGGTGGAAGGTGGAAGTCAATGACCGTCAGGGATTTGTACCAGCTGCCTATGTGAAAAAACTGGATCCTGCCCAGTCTGCATCCAGAGAGAACCTCCTGGAGGAGCAAGGCAGCATAGCACTGCGACAGGAGCAAATCGACAACCAGTAAGATCTAACTGATGAGATATGACACCGCCAGCATTAGCTGGCTTGGCCTTTGCTTCACAGATGCCACCAGCTTAGGTTAATGCTTCTTACACTAGGGAGTAATTAATTGGAGCAAAACAAGGGGCTCCTTTGCCAGAGGCCCAGATTCAGTTGTTTTATTCTTACTCTAGATTTTCTTGTTGCTTTTCCCATTTTTAACTGTTAAACTCATGACACTAGAGCTCAACTTACTGTCTGACTTGAGTATTTTATGTGTTCCTTTTGTTGTTGTACCTAACTACTTAAACTTGTTTGTGAGTTATATATGTCCTAAGCAGCTCTTGTATATGTAGTTGTCACTTCTTAATGTGTGATCTGTTTTGAAAAGCTTTCTTAAATTTGATTCCATAAAGTACAGTGCTCTCGCTATACAGGGCTGCCTCCGGAAGTGCCCTCCTTACGAGCTGGGGCTACTTTGCTGCTAGCTCATCACTTTTTTTTCTGAAATGTGGTGCCAATATTTGTTGCCATTATAGGAGTTAAAATGTGTCCCCCCTTCCTTTTTTTTTCAATTTTTATCATCTCTTTCGAAAGAGCAATGTATCGTTGCAAACAGAAAACTGCAAGGCTACTTGGTAATGACCTTCTTAAAGCACATGGTGGCTGGAGATTAATTCAAGCAAGGGCTGTGGGTGATAGCTGTGAGTGCTGGCTCATCTTATCAAGGCACTTGGAAGCCAAAGCTGAAAGTTTTCTGTATACTCCCATCTGTTTGCGCAGCTATGCTGTCGTTCTGTGTGAGAATTTCCTCCCACTCAGTTGTGTTGAGTCATCAGTTATTACAGTGCCATGCAATAATTACTAGCCTTGGCCCTAGAATTAAAAAATTAAAATAAAATCACACAAAATACCAGCCCATAACAAAAAACCTTTTTACCAGCACGAAGAAAGGATGCTGGAAAATTGTGGCACGCCGGTCAGGGTTTTAAGAATATAATTCCCTCCACGGGTTTGCACGTGGCTTTTAGTAACTAGAACAGGGTGCCTTATTTTAGAGCCAAGGAGAGGAGACCACCTTTTAGTTTCCAATCCCATGGCACAATAATCGGGAAATGAGGAGACCTTATAGAGAGAGCTCAACTGTACTGCTGAGGTTTCCTTACGTGAATTGTACTCCTGGTCTGATTTGCTTTTTTTGCTTCTGAACGACACCTAATTTTCTCCATTTAAATGTGAACTCTTACGCATCTCCTACCACAGACCAGCCATCGATGGAGCTGCTGCTTTCATTATTTTTGTTAATCTGACTAATTTTTCGCATGCATTTGCTGTGCTCCCTGTCTGTGCAGGACTCTCATAACTAAGGAGGTCGGCAGTGTATCTCTGCGTATGAAACAGGTCGAAGAACTGTGAGTAGGATTAGCCCTTTCCTTAACCATGCTGTCGCCACACTGTCACTGTTCATCCTCCCTTTGTTTCTTTCTTTGGGAAAGCTGCTCCAAAGAGACATGAAGGAGGCAATTTCTGCAAGGAGGATTAGTTTAGATGAATGTGATGGTCTGTGTTTCCAGCTGCTTATCTTGCTGGGCACCTCTGTGCTGCTAAATTGGTTCATGTTTATTCCATCACGCTGGTTTTGCTTACCGAAGAGGCTTTAGGTCTATCTAGACTGTTTTCCTTAAAAAAGCATCTCCTGCATTTTGTGAGATGCAGATAGAAATGCTAGTTTGTTTATATAAATATGTGTAAAATACATCTGCCGAGTATTGCATCACATCTGAATGTCTTAAGAGTTTGGGAAGGGTGGGGCTGTCATGGTTTATCATAGACAGTAACATTCATGCTGGGTAGTCAAAAAACATTATTTATGTAGGGTGATTATTTCTTAATTTTAACATTAACTAAATTTTGAAACTTGTGTTCATGTCTCCTGGAAAAGATACCAAGTTTGCATTATACAGGTGGAAGTTGCTGGGAAATCCATAGCCATAGTGTTCATTGGCTGTGCCTATCTTTTCATAGTGAATGTATTTCTTGAGAATTAAAAGTGAAACTTTTATGTAAATCTCTCAGGTGTTACAAAGCAACTCCGAGGTAAGGTCTGCTTCTAAAGGAGTTTTGCCCCAGATATCCTCTATGAGCTTTACAAGTATTTAATAGCGAACATTGTTTGCTGAGGCAAACAGCTGCAGTTAGGGCAGGCTTCAAAACAGTGTTTTCCTGAAGTCGGGGTAGAAAGTTTCTATTTAAGCCTAATGTGAAAGATTCTTGGTTCCTTTCTGCCCAGTGTTAAACTACAGTGAACGGGAAGCCACCAAGTCTCTGCTTCCATGGAAGGAGAGCTGATTTATCAGTTTGGTATATAGACATTACAGCCCAGGATACTGAGGATTTTTTCAGGAGGCCTTGCCATCTCTGAGCTGTTGGTTAGGAAAATGCTCCAGGATTGAACTCCTCAAGCTGGGAGGTTGTAACTGCTCAGTAGGGGCCCTTGTGCTTCAGGGTGGGAAAGGAAAACATCCCCATTTGAGGCCCCTGGAGGTACCTCAGCAGTGTCTGGTATTGTTTGATTTAATAACCTCAGAAGGAATATGGCTTAATAATGAGAATCTATTGCTGCTGTTGATCCCTGTGGTAGACCAATGTCCAAACTGATTCAGGACATAAAAAACCCTTCCAGATGCAGCAGAAATGTCTCATCTTCTGGAAGACTTAAAATAAAGTAACAAGTAAGAGCAAGTATTAAGAGTGTGGCTTTTCTGAGTGCAGGCTTTTAAAAAAAACAGGCATTACACATTGCTAGAGAGATTTGTAACTCAGTATCAGTGACTGCAAAACTGCTCTTGGCTTTTTTCAGCAATAGCTTGGGGAAGGTCTTGTAGGATCATCTGTGTCTAGTTGATTACAAGGTGGTTTTAAATAGCTGGCTGGTCTTAAGAGGTTTATTTGCCTGTGCAGACCCATTTAAACATTTTTGAGGTTTCGCTTCGTGTCTATTTTAGTGTAAATGAGGAGTAATATCACTGATGTTGAGAATTCCACAGATATAAGAAGTGTACGTGAAATGAGTTTCATGGATTTCCCTGTTGAGTATAGGTGTGTTATCAAAGATATACACCTTGCTTAAACATTCAGCAGATTTTGCACTGGAAAATGGCTAGTGAAGATGTTTATGTCCTAAAGCTGGGAGGCTGGTGGATTTTAATAATCCAGTGACAAACTTGATGTACCCTAGGAAAATATCTCTTGGCAAGTAAGAGCCTATGGAGTCATTCCTGCCCTGCAGTGGTACTGTGGTTTAAGAGCCTACCCCAACCTAGGCTGTGATTTGGGTTTGCATTTGCCCAGTGAGGTGTTGCATGTGGGAGTTCCCATTTTGGTGTGCAATCCATGTGGAGGAGAGACACGGACAGTCTTCATTCCCACCTACACATGAGTGGCTCATCCTGTAGCAGAATAGGGCATACGTTCAGGGATTCTCCATTTTTGGGGACCCCAGTACTTGGGAAGTTCCTGTGATTGGACTCAGTTCCCTCTGACTCTTCCCTGCTTTCCTTTCCTGCTTGTCCCAGGTATCATTCTCTCCTGGAACTGGGAGAAAAACGTAAAGGCATGTTGGAAAAAAGCTGCAAGAAGTTCATGCTTTTCCGTGAAGCCAATGAGCTCCAGCAGTGGATCAATGAGAAGGAAGCAGCGCTCACCAGTGAGGAAGTGGGTGCTGATCTGGAGCAGGTGGAGGTGCTGCAGAAGAAATTTGATGATTTTCAGAAGGTATGTTGTGATGCTGCATAATGTGTGTGTTAATTTTGGCCTTTCCCTTCAGGCTTTCCGATCATGTATCCATGACAATTCTTCATAGCTGAGTAGGAAACATGGCTTTGATTGGACATAAAAGGTCCATAAAAGGTATATATGAATTTTTTATTTCATTTTGTGAGGATAGAGAGAATCCCACATTTCAGTGTCTTCCGTTTGATTACATTCCCCAGGTCGCTCCATGCTTCCCAGCTCCCAGAGAGCTGAAACTCTCTTTTCAGCACTTTGCAGTATAGAATCTGCCGAGCTTTGGAGGAATTTCAGTTTGTGCAAAGCATAACCTTCAGTTAAGCTATTCCTGTTGAAAGGAAAGATGCATTTTGGTTTCCATCTGTAGAGTTATTTCCCCAAGATATGGGGAAAAAAATCTGGCAACTGGGATTCCCTGACATAGGCTCTCTGGGAGCTTAGGGTCACTGTGCTTGATTCCTGCTGTTCACACTCTGGGCACTCCTGGTGAGCCCCTTTGTTCCACGTGTTTTGCATGGGTGAATGTTAATGCTGGGATATTTCCCTGTTCTGCGTAGGATCTGAAAGCCAACGAGTCACGCCTGAAGGACATAAACAAGGTTGCGAAGGACCTGGAGTCAGAAGGGCTGATGGCAGATGAAGTACAAGCAGTACAGCAACAGGTGCTCTTTTTCTCTGCCTTAATCTAATCTAAGAAGCAAAAGATTTTCCTCCTTTCTTTTGTCTGTTTTCTTTGCCTGGCGTTGCAAGATTCAGGCTGTGCTCTAGCGTGGCCATCCCAAGAAGACCTTTAGAATTATATTTTTTAATAGTGCTAGAGCAAATTGCAGCATCTAGAGGTTTTTCCTTTCTTTTTTTAGGAATGGGAAGTCTTTACCACAATATCAAAAGTCACGGAGAATCTGTGCATTAACTTCGCTTCATATAAATTTGAAATTTAGCCTTTATTTATTTGCAGAAAAACGGGTGAGGAATGCTAGGGAAAAAGAGGAATAAAACGGAGCGCAATTCAGAGTGGAGGGGGTTTGCGGGTTTTCTGTTTCGCTTTGGGTTTTTTAGGGTTTTTTTGCCAGCTTTTGACATACTTGTGCCATAAATAATTTTGTCCTGTGCCAACTAAGTATGAAGCATGTTGGGAAAAACATTCTTTCCGTTAGGACAAACAACTTGCTATTTTCTGTCTCCTTTGCAGGAAGTCTATGGGATGATGCCCAGGGTAAGTGTTAATTTCTGAGGTGGATGGAGTGGCGATTGTAACAGGTTTGGGATGTACAAGGAGAAGTTCAGCCATAACTGTAGTTCATTTCCATGATGGAACTCACTGATGACTTTGAATGGACATTCAAAGATTCTCTTATCTTTGATTCCTTTATTTCCTGAGTGTCTTGCCCCACATCACAGATCTAAGCAAGCGGCATAACCCAAATTGATACAAATTACATGCACGAAAAAATGTATTTACTCTGTTAAGGATTATTGAACACGGAGATATTTTCAAGATTTTTTTTACTGTATTCTGATAGTTTGAGATTCTGCTTCGTATTTAAAGCTGTTTCTTCACATTTTCAAACAGGATGAAACTGATTCTAAGACAGCCTCTCCTTGGAAGGTAGGTGTCATTGCTTAGTAGCACACAGCAAGAAAATAAAACAAGAACTACAGCACATCATCTTTTTTAGACCATTTGCTTCTCCTGTGCCACAGAAATTGTCAACAGCCTGGTTTTTACCTCTCTGCTACAAAACTCTGTTTAGTTTTGAGCTTGTACTTTGAGGGTGATTCCAGTTTCTGGCCAGTACATATTGAATAATCCCTTGTTCACTTTGCACGAGTTCTTTGCTTCCTGCTTGCTACAACAAAAATGTTTTTATTCCTTAAAGTCAAAACCATTTATGTCAATATTCCTTTATTAAGGGATATGCTGTATTCCATTAGTCATCTTCAGCTCATTTTCTACAATAGTTAGAAGAAGCCTTTCTCCATTCATTAGAGGCTTACAATGGAAGAGCTGTCACCTGCTAAAGCACAAAAATATCTTACATATTTTTTAAATTATCCAACATTGTGTTTTCCCTAGCATTTCATTCCCATGTTTTATGTCTTTCATCCACTCTGTTAGACTTAAAGCTGCTTGTACGTCTTTTAAGCTGTGTGAATGTGGGGAAACCAGGTTAGTAGGCAGTATTTTGACAGAAAATGCAGCCATGTCACCAGGAACTGGTGACTTTTAAAGTATTTTTTGTAGATTATAAGCACGTACATTGAATTCGAAGAGTCTCATAGTAACTTAGCAAAGTATGAGTAAAATTTTGGGTTTTTTTAATTCATGTATTGGATGTTGCCTTTAAATTTTCCTCTTCTTTGTCCTCGTTAAGATTTGTTTCAGTTTGCACTAACAAGACACTGCTCACTTGTGAATTCTGACTATTCTTACTCTGCTCTATAATACCTTAGGTATTACGGCCAATTATTCTTAATTGCTTTTGTAATTTACTTACATTATCTTTCTTAGTGGTTTCTATTTGCTTTTTTAAGGACTTTTCTTTCAGTCTGGTTTTGCTTTTGGTTAGAGTTGACTTCAATGCTATATTTTTTATTTCTGCCTTTTCACACAGTCTGCACGTTTGATGGTACACACTGTGGCAACCTTCAACTCAATCAAGGTAATTACACAATTTTCTCTGACCTGATTTAGAAGTTGTAAACATTTTTTACCCTCCTTTTCCGTAGTCTTTGTCTTTCGTTAAACTTTATAAACGCTTTTGAATCAATTTATTGAAAGAAGCATTAGTATATACAGCATTTGCTTCTCAAGTTCCATCGCTATCTTATTGTAGACATAAAATCATTTGGTTGTACAGTTCAGAAGAAACCCTTAAAATTATTTTATTTAACTAAGCTATCTGAATATGTGCATTCTTCCGGAATTAAGCAGAATTTAGTAACCTTCACTTGTAGTGAAAGACCAATCTTGACTTTTCACTTCCCTCGTCCAGGAGCTGAATGAACGCTGGCGATCTCTGCAGCAGCTGGCAGAGGAGAGGAGCCAGTTGTTGGGCAGTGCCCACGAGGTCCAGAGATTCCACAGGTGAGGGGTTTGTTTGGTCTTGACTCAAAAGCTTTGTCCATCAAGAATTCTAAAATATAGTCGGACCTGTTCTAAACAAATCATATTCAACCCCCAGCTGGTTCAGTGGAGGGTGGTCTTGGTTTTAATTCTCTTGTTGCCTTTCCTTCCTTCAAATCAGAGATGCTGATGAAACGAAAGAATGGATAGAGGAGAAGAATCAAGCATTAAACACAGACAACTATGGGCATGACCTGGCCAGTGTTCAGGCTCTGCAGCGCAAACATGAAGGCTTTGAGAGAGACTTGGCAGCTCTGGGAGACAAGGTGAGATTCTGAGGAAGAAAACCCAAAAGCTTTCTTTCTATCTGCCAGAAATGATTGAACTATAGCAGTTCTTCTCTCTGTCTTCATTGTGTTTATTTCCCCTTCTCTAATCCTAGGTGAATTCTCTTGGTGAAACTGCCCAGCGTCTGATCCAGTCACATCCAGAATCTGCTGAAGATCTCCAAGAAAAATGCACTGAGTTGAATCAGGCTTGGAATAGTCTGGGGAAACGTGCTGACCAGCGCAAAGAGAAGCTTGGGGATTCGCATGACCTGCAGCGTTTCCTCAGTGACTTCAGGTAGTGATGCTATTCCCCCTCTCAATTTGTTTATTATTAGTGAAGTGTATATGGCTTATTGTTCCACAGGAATATTTCTGTGAAGGGTTCAGAAAAGGACTGTTTTTCCCTGTTTTGACTTATTTCAGTGGAGAGAGGGAAAAATTCCCTGTTACTGTGTGTTCACAGGGACCTCATGTCTTGGATCAATGGAATCCGGGGCCTGGTCTCCTCAGATGAACTCGCAAAGGATGTGACTGGAGCTGAAGCTTTATTGGAAAGGCACCAGGTATGTGAAAGATAAGTATATCATAAACATCTACAAATGTTTCTTTTTTTCTCTCGCTTTCCAATTAGCGTTCCAAAAATAGATCAGTTCCAGCTCTGGTTATTGAGCAGCACATCTCTGCCCCTTGCAGGAACACCGCACAGAAATAGATGCAAGGGCTGGCACTTTCCAGGCATTTGAACAGTTTGGACAACAACTTCTAGCCCATGGACACTATGCTAGCCCAGAGATCAAGGAGAAACTGGATATTCTGGACCAAGAACGGACAGACCTGGAGAAGGCCTGGGTCCAGCGCAGAATGATGCTGGACCAGTGCCTGGAACTACAGGTACTCTGCTGCAGTTTGGATAAGAAAAATAATTCCTCTTTTCATGAAAAAGTTGATTATTTTTTGGTGATAACAGTGCTCTTGGTCTTGTTTTGCTCACACTTTGGAGTTTTTTCTCCCCAGCTGTTTCATCGGGACTGTGAACAAGCTGAAAACTGGATGGCTGCCCGGGAGGCTTTCCTAAATACAGAGGATAAAGGAGACTCCTTAGACAGCGTGGAGGCACTCATCAAGAAACATGAAGATTTTGATAAAGCAATCAATGTCCAGGTGAGGGGCGTAGCTGAAGTAAGGGGAAAATAGTTTCCTTTTTCTCATGCGAATTATTAGCAAGAGGAGTTCCTGCCACGTATGGCTCCTAAAGTTCAGTTCTGAATATTCAGCCATGTGGAATTTGCTGCAGCTTATGCAGATCAGGATGTATTTCATTGCCTACAGACAGTGTAGAAATAGTGGCAAGTATTTGTGTAAATTTACTGATTTGAACTTACTTTTTCCCTTTATTTGTGGCAGAAAAGGGTATATTTCCAGTTTCTTGCAGCAGAAGGCCACCTAGATTTATTGGGAGATCATACTGCTGAAGTTTTAAGCCCAAAAGATCCTTTTTTCCTAAATGCCAGAGGTGAAAGGTGTTCTAAGTTGAACTCTGCAGTCCTGTAGAAGAGAGACTTCCTTCATAGGGTCAGAGCAATGTAAATTTAAAGAAGCTTTGTCCGCTTGTTCTGTTCCAGACACTGCTCATCATTTGACTTTAGGGAACCACAGTTCTAATTCATGGTTTCTGGTTTGAATAGGAGGAGAAAATTGCTGTCCTGCAGTCCTTTGCTGACCAGCTGATTGCTGCAGATCATTACGCCAAGGGAGTCATCGCCAACAGACGCAACGAGGTCCTGGACAGGTCAGTGCTGCCCTGGGAGGAGAATGCAGATGGCTGGAAATCCTCTTTAGGGATGTTCTGTAGCTGTCGAAGGTGACGCCTCATGTGGCTCTAGAGTTCTGTTCATTGTATGTGTCAAATTACTGCAGGTGGCTTCGTCTGAAAGCCCAAATGATTGAGAAGAGATCGAAGCTGGGAGAGTCTCAGACCCTCCAGCAGTTCAGTCGTGATGTGGATGAAATAGAAGCCTGGATCAGTGAAAAGCTCCAGACTGCAAGTGATGAGTCGTATAAGGATCCCACAAATATCCAGGTGAATGTGGTTCTTGGCTTAAAAATCAGAATATCCTTGTTAACTTTGCAAGGCCTCCTCGGGTTTGAAAATCCGTGCTCAGGAATTCTTGTTCAGAGATGACAGAATAGTGCGTCATGTTGGGCATGTTCTCCTCTTAACAAGGAGAAAATGGAAGTTGCATTATGCATGAAAGGAGACCCAAAATAGGACTTGGTTAGTAATTATTCATGGCTATGATTAATTATTCATGCATATAATTAATAAGATAGATGGTATCTGCAGCAGAAAGTTTCCTAAAGAAACCCAAGTGGCTGTTCTGTCTCTCTCCCAGAATCTAGACAATAAAATAAGGAAATGGAATTCTTGAGTCTCAACTCTTTTACGTTATAGAATGTGAAATCTCATTTATTTTTCAGTATTAAGGAATAAAGTTACCTCTTATGTTTTAATTCTGGTATATGAAGTAGTATGAATGCACTGAACTACTTCTCTCAATCTGTTTTATAGCTTTCCAAACTGCTGGTAAGTAGTTTGGACTAGCCCTGGTATGTGAATTTATTTTCTCTGTATAAGCTTCTGTGTGAGCCCAAGCTCTGGTTGCTGCTCCATCCATCAGTTCATGCAATCTCTTTGTTTTCTGTTAGTTCTTGACCTCCATCCAGGTACAGCTGTTGATCCTTGTCCTATGGATGTGGCTTTTTTGTTAATGCCTATTCAGCATCATTTATTTATGTATTTGTTTTGCAGGTGTTCTGCATGATCTGTTTAATTTATGCTGTGTTAGTGATGTAGTTGGGGCTTTTTTAGGAGTTAGCCCATAGGAAAATGGGGTTCTATCCTCCTTTTTCAGAAATTTGGCTGTTTGGCCATCACTTGTGATGATTTAACACAGGACACAATGCTAAATCCATGAGCTTGTGTTTGTATAATCAAATGCTGAAGATGGAGGATTCAAGAAATGATAGATCTTGATTGGCTTAGTTCTTGCAATAGCATAGAAGGGAGTAATACAGAAAGAACACTCCAGAAAAAGAGATGTACCAGATGGAAAGCTGACAGCACTTGTAAGAATCCAAGAAGTGAAGTAAAATGAGGATATGTGGAGGGAGAAGACAGAACAAAGAAAGGGGAAGCTAACAAGAGTAAGAAATGAAAGAATCATTTGTCACTTCAGAGTATGGTACATTAAATTGCTATTTTTTTAGCTGAAAAAAAAATAGAATTTTATATTAAACTGTAAAGGCTTGTCTGCGATTTGTTGTCATGGTAATTATATGGAGATATGCAACTGGCAGCTTTTAAATTGAATTTTCCAAGTTGGTGGATCTAGCTTTGAAGGATATGCTTTTATAATCTCAGGATTTGGGTTTACAGCTCCCAAAATGAAGCAGTTCATGCAGAATTTCTCATACCAGCGCCATAGTATTTTTCCTTTTTTATTTTTAATCTAACATTTCCTTTCATTCCATTCTCTAGGACACTCTCTTCCCATGTCCAATGTCACTAGCATTTCCAGTTTATACTTGCAAATTCTGTCTTGTCACTTTTGTGCTATTGTCATATTCCTGGTGGGTGGATGGATCATGGAAACACGAGAGCTGCACACTCCTTCTCACACCAAGGCTCCTGTTGTTCTCATGGTGCTCTCAACTTGGCTGAGAAAAATTCTTACCAAATAATTCAATTACGTTTTTATAGAAGTTTTTGGCTGTTAATTCACTATTTATATATATATATATATATAATGGGGCTGTGTATGACTAATATCGCAAATGTGCAGAAAGCAGATAAGCTGGAGCAGTGATTTCTGTTAATTACCTATGGATTAGGAAGGGAAGTAGGAATTTGTGCAATTACTGTAGGAGTAGAAAGGATGATCTGCTCTACTCAGGGTATGTGTAATTGCTGCTTTTCAAAGGGGTGCATTGAAAATGAGGAATCTTTACTGCAGGCTCAGCTCAGTGCAGGGAATTTTGCATTGGCACCAGTGAAAATACGGAACATCATGTTCATGTGAAATACAGAACATGCTGCCAGAGTTCTGTGTATCAGCTCGCCCACAGTTTTGCCGGGTCAAAACTTGGTGGTTACTCAGGTAACGAGAGTAACCATTGGAGTGAGCAGTAAATACCCTACCCAGAGAGAACTTCCTCAGCTCAGCCTGTGCACAAAGCTTATGACAACCCAGCCCATGAGAACAATGGAGGAGCCCTTTGTGCAGTGTCTGATGGAGTTGGGTTTGTCCTTGCAGAGCAAACACCAGAAGCACCAGGCCTTTGAAGCTGAGCTCCACGCCAACGCCGACCGCATCCGTGGCGTCATCGACATGGGCAACTCCCTCATTGAGAGGGGCGCGTGTGCCGGCAGCGAGGACGCCGTCAAGGTGGGCACCTGCAAGTCTTGCTTGGCTTTGCTTTGAGCAGTGTTTGGGTAATTGAGTCCGGACAGTGTCCCTCTAGAACAAATCTTGCTTTATAGAAGCTTTTGTATTTCAACCACACAGTGTAAATTATGCAAATCATTCTGCTTCGGTCTCAAGGAGGATAAATTTTCTGATCCTCTGATTGAGATGTAAATTATAGCTGGGCAGCATGAAATGGTGACTCTAACTTGGCATATCTGGAATCAACAGCCAAACTTCCACCCTGGTCCGGTTTTGCATTTATCAGAACTTTTTTCATTTTTCTTTTGTGACATTTACTTATCTTTCCCAATTTCTGATAGGCACGCTTGGCTGCCCTGGCTGACCAGTGGCAGTTCCTGGTGCAGAAATCAGCAGAGAAGAGTCAGAAACTGAAAGAAGCTAATAAGCAACAGAATTTCAATACCGGAATCAAGGACTTTGACTTTTGGCTTTCAGAGGTAATAAGATGGGAATTAACTACTTGCAAGACTTCTTTTTTTAAGTTTGTATTACCTTTGCTGATGTTAGATTTTGGGGAGCACTGTTTACCTTTGAGCAAGTCTAGGTTTATTTTTTTAAAACTTTATTACTAGTAAAATTCTTGTGGACGTGTTCATGTTATTAGTTATAAACAATAAGGTGAGAAGAAGCAAATTTGCATGGAACCTTTTAGGTATTAAACAGGTGACAAGGTAAAGGTTTAGTAGAAAAATGAGAAGTAATTTGCATGGTTTTACAGCATTATAGTTTCAAGGAGTTTGTGAAACACAATTTGTTCTTCATTCCATGTTTCCTTCCTCCACCTTCTCCCCAGGTGGAGGCTTTGTTGGCATCTGAAGACTATGGGAAGGACTTGGCATCTGTCAACAACCTTCTGAAGAAACACCAGTTGCTGGAAGCTGATATATCTGCTCACGAGGTATTGCTTTCTCTTTTAGTTTTGGAAGATAAATCATAGTCATAAGCAAATTCCGTAGGTACAACTCCTGATACCTGCTGCAGTCACAGCATTCATTCTTGTCGGAATGTGGTTTTTAACAAAACCTGTGACTGCGAGTCAGATTCTGATTTTCATCCTGACATAATGAGCACAGAAACGAGCTCGGAGCAATCCCTGCTCTCTCTCTCTCTCTCCCCACCACGTGTCCAGGACCGCCTGAAGGACCTGAACAGCCAGGCTGACAGTCTGATGACCAGCAGTGCCTTTGACACATCCCAAGTGAAGGACAAACGTGAGACCATCAATGGGCGCTTCCAGCGCATCAAGGGCATGGCCAGCGCCCGCCGCGCCAAGCTCAACGAGAGCCACCGCCTGCACCAGTTCTTCCGTGACATGGACGACGAGGAGTCCTGGATCAAGTGGGTGTTTGGAAAGTTCTGGGCTTGCCAAGGACACTCATATCCTTTAGTGTGGCTTTACAGCTGCCTTCCCACAACTGTGATAGGAAATCACCTTTGCTGCCATTCCAGGAAAAACTGTTTTGGGTGTGGTTTCTTAGCAGCAGTTTTCTTTGGTCACATCCCAGTAAGCAGAATGACACTGTTTAGACTCGGACCAAATAATAAAAATTTCATTCTAGTCTTTTTGGGAAAGCTCCTACCAAAAATTCAAACCTTTTTCAGTTTCAAGTACTTTTTTGATTCTAGCCAGTTGTTGTAACTAATCAAATGGTCTTTACATATTGGTGCTAGCACCTCTGGAGGAGGGAAGGAAGTGAGGCTGATAGAAATCATTCCAATTAGAGCACTTCTTTTGTCATGCTTTCAAAACAAACAAAAATTGGACAACTTTACAAAATATTTTTAAAAAGAAAACAGTACAGAGCAATTCTGTCCTTCAAAGATAAATGATGGGCCCTCTTTCACTTTCTTTCCCCCACACATGAATGTGCTGCCAAGAGCCACTTGCTGTTTGCTAACAACTCTTGTACACAAGTTTTTACATCCAAGATCTTTGTGCAATGTAGAGCAGTTGTGTATCTGAGGGGGTTTTTATTTTCTTTGTCAGGTTGGACCTTTAGAAGTCATTTTCATATTTTATCTTTCTCTCTTCTCTGTTGAATTTAGAGAGAAGAAACTGTTGGTTAGCTCAGAGGACTATGGCAGAGACCTGACTGGTGTGCAGAATCTGAGGAAGAAACACAAGCGCCTAGAAGCAGAATTAGCTGCCCACGAACCCGCCATCCAGGTAAATGCCTCTCCCCGGGACACATTTCTCTATCAGCAGCACCGTTCTTGCTTGTGCAAGAGATGAAAGCCAGCAGTAGTTTTGCTGGACCCCAAACAATGCACGTGAGGAAGGCAGGTGATGTTCCAATAACTGTGTTTCTCTGCAGGGTGTTCTGGACACGGGTAAGAAGCTTTCGGATGACAACACCATTGGAAAGGAGGAGATACAGCAGAGACTGGCTCAGTTTGTGGATCACTGGAAAGAGTTAAAACAGTTGGCAGCTGCTAGGTATGAACTTCTGTAAAATTCAGTATCAATTCCAAGTTGCATGGACTCATAATGATCAGATTTACAGAATTTTAGGGTATGGGTTATTAGTAATATGATGTAATAGCGCCTATCACTGATTACAGACTCTACAGGACTATTGACAATGTTCCTCAGTAGAAACATGAGCCTCTTTTTGAGGTGTACGTTGTGTTTAGCCTTTTCTTGCACCAGTTGGAAACCAGAGGCTTGCAATCAGCTGGCTTTAATCCACTACCGGGAGATTTTTCCTGATCAGAAACTGTTTGGAGAGAGTTTGCTTCAGTCCTTTGGCAGCTGCAGGCTTTGTAGTCTTAGGAATTCCTAGAGCTGCAGCCATGGCTGCTGCTGAGGGAGTGAAGTGTGAATGATAAGGTTCAGGCTCTCCAGATTGTTTTTATATCTTACATCTTAATGCCATAAAGCAACTGACTAGTTTTACCTTCCCCACACAGGGGTCAGCGTCTGGAGGAGTCTCTGGAGTATCAGCAGTTTGTAGCAAATGTTGAGGAAGAAGAAGCCTGGATCAATGAGAAAATGACACTGGTGGCCAGCGAGGATTATGGGGACACACTTGCTGCTATCCAGGTATGGAGGAAGTTGTCAGCACTTTGTTGTTGCATTATTGTTGATTAGAGCATAACGAACCTTTTCTTTAACTGTCTTTACAATGTAGAGGTTATTGTTGGTTCTTTTTGAAGGCCTACGTTGTAAAAAAGGTAAATTCACTTAATAAAAGCATCCCAAGTTTGTTATTTCCTGTAGAAATGACTTGCAGTTTGGTGTAGCTTTGCATCTCTTGACCTCCGATTGGAAGTCAGTCTCAGTTTCCTTTTGTCCACAGAAAATCAGTAAGTTGTGCTAACCAGCTAAGATTAATTTTTGTCAGAAAAAGTTTATGCTAACTGATTTATAAAATGAATTATGTTTTAATAAATGGTGAGAAATTATTTTTAGAAGTGCCCGTGTCTCGTATTTGCAGGGCTTGCTGAAGAAGCATGAGGCGTTCGAGACTGATTTTACTGTCCACAAGGACAGGGTGAACGATGTCTGTGCTAATGGAGAGGATCTCATTAAAAAGGTGAGCATGAACTAGTAAAGAGAAACCTTCAAAGGCTCCCCAGGACATCTTCATGTTACAGTAGACTTGCTCTTCTCTGTCACGTCTTTGAAAACAGCTCTTACTCATTTTTTGCGGCTGAATAAGCTGTTGGTGTTTTGCTTTCAAAGCTGTTTCTGGGACGCTATCTTTCAGCCGAAGTCCTTGCTCTGTCACCAACGTCCTGAATGCCTCAGATGACTTTGACATCATACAGGATGCCTATATTTTTTTTCCTCCCTGTCACACAGAACAATCACCACGAGGCAAACATCACTGCCAAGATGAAGGGGCTCAGAGGCAAGGTGTCAGATCTGGAGAAAGCAGCAGCTCAGAGGAAAGCCAAATTGGATGAGAACTCAGCCTTCCTCCAGTTCAACTGGAAAGCAGATGTGGTGGAGTCATGGATAGGTATGTTCTGTACTGGAGTACAGTATTTGGTCACAAACAAACCTTAAACTCCTTTCATTTCCAGTAGCTCCTCGTGTGTTGTTGTAACATGCAGACCTAAACCCAGAGTAATCAGCAGTGCTGTCTCTGCTTTATGCTTTTGTAGTAACCTGATCTGGAACAGAGGGAACGTTTAAAATGGAGAAATGACATTTTTGCAAAATTTGTTTCACTTTCCAGGGGAGAAGGAAAACAGTCTGAAGACAGATGATTATGGGCGTGACCTCTCTTCAGTGCAAACCTTGCTCACCAAACAGGTCAGTGCTGATGCTGCTGCCACCCTGTGAGGGAGGGAACAGCTGAACTCTTCTGCGACACACAAGAATCCGTGTTTGAAATGTATGCGGGGTATTGGAAAGGTTAAAGAAAAATGCGATCTAAAGTATTTTTTGTTCTTCTAATGCTTCAGGAAACGTTTGACGCTGGGCTTCAGGCTTTCCAGCAGGAGGGAATTGCAAACATCACTGCTCTGAAAGACCAGCTGCTCGCAGCCAAGCACATCCAGTCCAAGGCCATCGAGGCCCGGCATGCTTCCTTGATGAAACGCTGGAATCAGCTACTGGCTAATTCTGCTACCAGGAAAAAGAAACTCTTGGAGGCTCAGGAGCACTTCAGAAAGGTGAGTGGCCAACCATGGGGCTACAAAAAATCTAATTGTGCACTTTGTAAAAAATACACGCTTGCAACTTCTGTACCTTGTTCGTGCTTTTGCAACTGACGATTATGGAGACTTAACATAAGGATTTCTGAGATGCTTGCAAGGCAAACTCTTGCTGATGCACGTTAATTCCAGATGAGCTCATACAGAATATTTGCATTACTGAACAACTGGATTTTTTCTCTTTTCAAGGTTGAGGATCTGTTCCTGACTTTCGCGAAGAAGGCCTCTGCCTTCAACAGTTGGTTTGAGAATGCTGAGGAGGACCTGACGGATCCTGTGCGCTGCAACTCACTGGAAGAAATCAAAGCCCTGAGAGAAGCTCACGATGCTTTCCGTTCCTCCCTAAGTTCTGCCCAAGCTGATTTCAACCAGCTGGCAGAGCTCGATCGCCAGATCAAGAGTTTCCGTGTGGCCTCCAACCCCTACACTTGGTTCACTATGGAGGCTCTTGAAGAAACCTGGAGGAATCTGCAGAAAATTATCAAGGCAAGTCAGTGAGGGAAAGATTCTCTTCGTAGTTTACGACCTTTCAGTCGTCCCTGGAAGTTGTTCTCTGAGTTAATGGGTACAAGAGCTTGTCACCATAATGCAGGTCAAAATATCTCAAAAGTTGTGAGCAAAGAAAAATTGCCATTACCTATAAACTTGTGCTATTGTCAGTTGTTCTCGTGGTTTTCCATCTGTGGTTCTTCTAAAGGCAAAGCACATGTGTCTCACTTCCTAACTGTAATAGAAATTTAACTTCTCTGCTGTGCAGTGAAGCAACTGCTGGTTCAATTCCAGTTCTCAGGACTTCAGTTCTGAATGATCACCTGAGATCCTTTTCTCTAGATATCCAGGACACCGAGCACTCAGTCTTGTTTTGAGGCTCAGAATTGTGCTCGGATGCAGCTTTTAGCTTTCTGTTACAGGATGAGACCAACCCCTTTATTTCTCTGAAATTACTGTCGTTCATTTCTCAGGAGCGTGAACTGGAGCTGCAGAAGGAACAGCGAAGGCAGGAAGAAAATGACAAACTGCGTCAGGAATTTGCTCAGCATGCCAATGCCTTCCATCAGTGGATTCAGGAGACCAGGTATAGTTTGTCTTTCCAGAACTTGCCCTTAGAGAATTCCTTAGGTAGTATTTGTGTGCATCCTCCATCTCTTTCGACTGTCAAAGCTGTAAATGTCTCCTACTAAAAATCAGCTCATCAGGACTTGTCCATTCCCTGCAGCTGGGATTTGAGGGGAGGCCCCATTAGCTACAGGGGAAAGGAAAGCCCCGAAACACCGGACTTTTAAAATGTTCCTATTTCTGAAGTCATTTTCCTGCAGTAATTCCAGTTACCCAGGACTTCATTTTTCTCCAGTTATTCCTGAACTAGGCTGCGGCACAGCTGGGGAGGTGGAGCACTAACAGCTCCAAGCAGACTCTGAAGTGCCAGCAGCATTTCTGTTAATGCCCCTTTTGTATTGAGTAGTGTATTGGGAATCTTACTGGAGTTCAAATAGAGAAAGAAGATGTGAAAAAAGCTTAAAACTACATAATCGTTTCCCTGGGCTGCTGTCTAATAATAACCTTCTCTGAGGAGAGGGAGTAAAGATTTAACAACTGTGTTAGAAATAAAAAGTCTCAAGGTTGAGCATTGCAGGTGTCCGTGCTCAGTCCGTGCTGTCAGCAGCTCTGACAGGCTCAGGTTGGGGGTCAGAGGAGGTGACTTCTGTTCCATGTAACCCTGTGATTCTCTGTCTGTGTGTTTACAAATAGTTCTGTATGTGTCTTCATGAAATAATGAAATATAAATATGATTTTTAACTTTTTGATGTTTGCTTCCCACCCGAATCTCTGTCCCTCTCTTACTGTCTTGTCTCTGTCCTGCTGCCTGATGTTTGGATCTTCACATTCTACAGGACTTACCTGCTAGATGGGTTAGTATTGAATTTTATATCTTTCAGATTTTGGTGATGTGTTCTGCTCTGTGTGTTTTCTCCTGTCATTACATCGCTTGTGAAAGCTGTGCTCAAACCCCTTTTTTTTTGAAAAGAACAACCTTTCGCTGAGGTGCACAGACACAGCAAACAAGATTTTGGAGTAGTTAACTATAAACCAGTAGAAACATAACGGTTTCCTAGTCAAAAGCGGAATTACAGTGGGCAGCCACTGGCACACCATGGAAGTCCTGACTTTTGCTCTTGCTTTCTCTGACGGCTTGCACAGGAAAAGGCCCTTAATTTGAGAAGATGTGTGAGAACATAGCCGCTTTCCAAAGGCAGGCTATTCTGACATTTCTCATTTTTCAGCTTCAGAGACTTGCTTAGTGGAATAAAACATTTGACCATAACTGTTCTGAGAACAATGAAATCTCCAGAGTATTGACTGGTTTTGATAAGGACGAGGGAAGATTCTTACAACAACGTTTTGCTGAAATTAAAACATATCTTAAAACCCTGTAGTTTGCAAATATGAACTGCCCATTTTTTGATCTGCTGCAGAACATGGCCCACACAGATTTTAGCCTTGACAGGAGAAAACCAACCTTCCAACACCAATCCATGGAGCTGTTGGAGTTTGCCAGCAGTTTTAAGCCCGCTCTGTGTCCACAGGAATAGTTCCTGATGGGAATGTGTGCTGGCCATTTGTCTGGAAGTGGAAAAGAAATAATAAGATCTTTAAATGTTTTCAGACTACCAAAGCCTCTGCGAATGTGTCTGTCCAGTTAAATTTCTTCAGCAGGACGAGTCTGAGCACAGTGGAAGCTTTGTGATAAGATGTGATGTCAAATGCCAGCAAACAGTGTCTGGGCCAGGGCAGAGGCTGTGTGTGAGCCTGTGCACAGGGCTGGAGGAGGCCAGGGCCTTGCTCCTAAAGAGAAAGCTTTTCTTAATAGAAGAGTGGAATCTTTGCAGATAATTCTGCTGCTTATTTGCTCTGTAATGATCAGAGTCTCTTGTGTTCTGCCAGATAAAAATAGTTTGCCCCGTTTTTGTTGTACAGTTTAATGGAACCGAGCGGATTTTCCTGGAATGGATGCTGAATTCCCTGCTCCTTTGTCAAGTAGTGTTGTAGATTAGTTCTGGTATCCAGGAACGAGGGAACAGAAAGGAGCCATTCACTGAAAGATGCAAGGTCAGAGTCAGAGATCCTCATGCCAGGCTCTTTTGTTGAACAAATTACCAGAGGGCTGCTGATATGCCAGGCAGAAATTTGTCCCTAAATCTGTGTGAATAGATTAAAAACATGGATTTAGTTCCAAGAGGCACTGGCTGTGCTTAGCCTGGCTTGGCAAGAGGGAAGGCAGAGCTTCAGGGAAGTGTCAGGAGAAGAGCTGCCGTGCACACTCCTTGCTTTGCAGCTTGTGCGTACCCAGCACTGCCTGGGAGAGGTGTTCTTTGGGGAAGGGAGTAAGAACAATTTGGAGTTTAGGAAGACAAATGCTTTTAAACAATCTGTGGATGAGTTAACTGCAAAACTTCAGTTTGTCTCTTAGCGAGACTCACTTTTTTGTGACTTACACGAAAATAATAACAGTTTATTTTTGTGTATGTGCAACCAGCATTTAAATAATTTTCTCTCGTTAAGTACTTGCTTGTGTTTGCTGCAAGGCAGTGCTGGCTTGGAGTGTGGCTCCACTGCAGTGGTCGTGTTTTGGTGTGTTCTTTCCTCTGTTCTTTCTTTCTTCCTTTTTGGAATTTACTTGGTTTCTTTCCTTTGACTAGCATAGCATATCGTCGTGTCATTCGTGTCTATCAGTATGAAGTTGGGGATGATCTATCTGGAAGGTTTTTTCCTCTTTATTTTCTTACCTCACTTTGGTTTTCAAACGCACTCTTTAATTCCAAGGCTCGCTTTCCTTCCAACTAACTTTCACGGCTTAGAGATGCTTGGAGGTTTGTTTCCCTGTTGGTTCTTTCCACGGTTGGTTCTCAGCTTCCTGCTCAAGGCTCTGGGCGTGCGCTTCATCTCTAGGCGGGCGTTGAGTCTGAGCCTTAACCCTGTGGTGAGAAACACCCAGATGTTTGGTGCATTTTCATTGCTACAGAGTGATTCAGCACTTGAAATCCCCATTCTCAAGAAGTTCAAAAGCATGTGGGAGGACAGAGTCCAGTGGGGATGAAAACCTGGTTTTAGTGACTGAAATAACAGATATTCAGGTTTTAGGAACTTAAATACCCCAGAGTCAGAGGACACCCCACCTGCACAGCGCCCAGACTCACTGTCCATGTGTGGGTCATCAAGTGCGAGCTCTCACCGTACGTGTTGGAAGGACAGAGATTCCCAAACACGGCTGCTTAGAGATTGCTTGGGATCTTGGGGTGGGGGAAAAGAAGCATCCAGAGACTGTCCATAGCTAGTCCGTACGAAGGAGATCTTGGAGCCCCTGGCCACGGTGGGGACCTGCATGTAAAGGTCAGGGTGGAAATCACTGGGCAGAGAGTGGCTGAGCCTCAGCTGCTCTGGGTGCAGCATGGAGAGGTGGGGTGGGAAAGGCACCTTTCCACCAGGCACTGCTGAGCAGCAGAGATCTGTAGCTCTCTGCAAGGATTATGCCACATTAAGATTACTTTTCAACCAAACCAGTAGTTCTCACCATCTTTTTTTACCCTCATTTTCCCCTTTGTAACACACCTTTGTAGAGCTCCTGTACCTGACTGCAAATACAGCCCATCCCCAGTGACTCACCTGCAGTTGGTGTGTGTGGTGTGTGCTGGGCACGGGGCAGGGGGGTGGGACTGCACTAAATTCTAATTCCATGAGGTCCAGTAAAGCGGGTGCTTTGAGTCTGGCATGAAGTGTGGCTGCTGATCACGTTACCTTTCAAATGGGGCTAGAAATTAACTATATACAGAAATAAGAATCAGACAAAATGTACAGTGTCAGTCTGAAATAGGATGAGTCAGAATAAACAAAACAATCAAACCGGTGTATAAATACCTGAAAGGATTTTGCATTTCAAGGAAGGACTGTTAATTTCAAGCCCCACGTGCCATTTTTTTTTATGAGATAAGTGCCTTCTCTCACTGTTGTTCTGTGTTTAGGTCATGTATGGTGGAGGAATCGGGAACACTGGAGTCACAGCTGGAAGCTACTAAAGTAAGTGATGTGCACCTATGGCTAAAACAGCCATTTCCAGCTGGCCTGGGAACACAGGGTGGGAAGGGAAATGCATGTAATTATATGGGAAAATCTTGATTGATTTTAGACATTTGGAATACTGAAGAGACCTCTGGGATTACCTATCTGATGTCTACTTACATTGCAGGCCATTAAACAACACGATTGTAGTTTTCCTTTTTTTTTTCCTTTTTCCTAAAGGAGGTGGGGTAGGGCAGAGAGGATACAGTATTTTCAGCACATTTCCTAATAAGAGGTTTTTTAGTCTCCAGAGCTGGTTTGCAAGCCCTGGTTTCCAATAGTGAGCATGAAGATGAACGTTGCTCTGAATCTTATTTCACAAATCCCAGTATATGTACATAAAGTCCTAGGAGAATAAGAAGAGTATAACCCTTCCTCCCCCACCAGCCTCTGTTCTAACTTTTTAAGGTAGTTTTTTTTGGTGCTCCATGATTTCTCTCCTCTTTGCTCCCTTCTCACAGCGCAAGCACCAAGAGATCCGAGCTATGAGGAGCCAGCTGAAGAAGATTGAGGACCTCGGAGCAGCCATGGAAGAGGCACTTATCTTGGACAACAAATACACAGAACACAGCACTGTGGGGCTGGCGCAGCAGTGGGACCAGCTGGACCAGCTGGGGATGAGGATGCAACACAACCTGGAACAGCAGATCCAAGCTCGGTACTGCCTGGCCCATGTGTGGTTTTGGGGGGGTGGGGGGAAAGACAAGAGCCACAGCGGGCTGTGCCTGCAGCCAGCCTTGCATGGTCTGTGCTAAGGAGTGTCCTGTGCTCAGACCAATTGATGCAGTGAGCTTGTACATCCCCACCACCTCCCAGTTCCCTTCAGAGGGACAAAGTGGGCGGTTTTGGAATAGCTCCTGTTGGCCATGAGCAATGGTGGGATCTTAGTGGAACAGTTTTATTCTGTGCAATAAGTGTGTGCAGGTGTTCCCACACGGAATGGTTGTTTGCTCCTTTGTCCTCACCATGTGGTGCAGCCGCTGGACTCAGAGTACCACAGCTCAGGAACTGGTAATCAGCTTTGCTGCTTCCTTTTCAGGAACACCACTGGAGTCACCGAGGAGGCCCTGAAGGAGTTCAGCATGATGTTCAAGTGAGTTGCAGGGAACACATGCCAGAGGAAGGCTTGGGAGATATTTCTGGCACATGGATGGCTCCTGTTTGCAGGATCCATTTGTGGCTCCTTTGTTGTCTGCCCTACTTTGTGCTGAGCTGCTCCATTCTCTGCCAGAGGGCAACAGCCTCCAGCCCCTGCTGCTGGCAGTGCCAATGCATTCCAGCTGGGAATACAGCTGGGGGGTTTTTTGTGGGGGAGAGGTGATTTTTAAGCAAAGTTAAGAATTTGTGCATATTTTTCATGTATGCTAGATAGAATTATTTATTGATACAAACTCATTTGTCCAGAATAGGGGCTGGTTAAAACCTTGATCTAGTTTTCAGCTTGAAAAAAACCTTGATCCAGCTCTCAGGACTCAGTAACTGACACATGTGGGTTCTGTTTTTATGTTTTTAGGCACTTTGACAAGGACAAGTCTGGACGACTTAATCACCAGGAGTTTAAGTCTTGCTTGCGCTCTCTCGGCTACGATCTGCCCATGGTTGAGGAAGGAGAGCCAGACCCCGAGTTTGAGTCTATTCTTGACACTGTAGATCCCAACAGGTACGTGGGTTGGACCTTTCTGTACTACACAATCCACAGAGGTGTTGGCTGGGGAGTTGGCTGGAAGGTCCTTCGCAGGCTGAGAGCTGTGGTTGTTTTTACAATGACTCATGTGAAAGCCTTTAGGAAGGCAAGACTGACCATTGTAAAGAAGAAATTCACTTTCAGAGAATGATCTGGTGTTGAGTCTCCTGCGTTAAGACTTCCACTCCTTCCAGAGCAGTTCCAGCCCCTCTCTGGAGGGCCTGGCAGTGCTGTGCTCTGAGTGTTCGCTGTGTTTCACTGGCAGGGATGGACACGTCTCGCTGCAGGAGTACATGGCCTTCATGATTAGCCGGGAAACAGAGAACGTGAAATCCAGCGAGGAGATCGAGAGCGCTTTCCGTGCCCTCAGCTCCGAAGGGAAGCCCTACGTGACCAAGGAGGAGCTCTACCAGGTAAGTGCTGGTGGTTGACCCCCAGGGAGGAACGCAGCAGACTTTTGTTCATAGACGAAGCCCAGCACTAATGGCTTGGAGGGTCATGTCACTGGGGGTGAGTCAGTTCTGACCCTGCCAGGAGATCCCCTGCAGCAGACACAGAAACTGCTGTGACAGCCTTACTCAGTTGCTTTCTTGGCTCTATAGAGGAAGAGGAAAAGCTTTACGTACCAAAGAACCGATCAGGTTCGGTAAAGCGAGAGCTACTCAAAGGCCTGGAAGGGAGGGAGTGCACTGTCCTCAGAGCTTGGAACTTCCCTTCCATCCTTTGGGAAACTAGAGGGGGATGTTTCTCCAGACAGCGATTCAAAGGAAAAGCTTGAGCCTAAGCTTAGACAGTATGAACATCTCCTCCCTCTCACTGCCCTGCCAAGACAGCAAGTTTTTCCTGTCTGAATACCACCAGCTGGCAGGGAAATAAAGAGTTTGCAGCGCTTCCTTGTGCCAGTTACCTGTTCTGTCTTCTGTTCGGTGGGAAGACTCTGGTCAGGTCTTCCAACCCTTAACCAAGTAGTGCCAACAGCCAGAGCATTTCCATGCTGGGCGTAGTTGTGCTGCTCTGGTTTCTGCCCCAGGGAACGGGAGGGCTGCCTGTCAATGCCCCTTGGCAGCCCCAGAGCCCTCTCACCCCCACGCTGTCTCTCTTTCAGAACCTGACCCGGGAACAGGCTGATTATTGCATCTCTCACATGAAACCCTACATGGATGGCAAGGGCAGGGAACTGCCTTCTGCCTACGACTACATAGAATTTACACGTTCACTCTTTGTGAATTGATCTGAAACACTAGTACCAAAAGATGCAAAGGACATGCTCACGTTTGCTGACTGTAGCTCTGCATGTGTCTCTCTCTCTTTGTGCTCTACAATAATCAATGTTACTTTATGATGTAACCTTAAAGTGCTTAGCTTAAAACTCTTAGGGAAAAGAAACATGTTGCAGTGTGCTTCAATAAAAGTTACTGGTCGAACCACATCATCTTGTGTTTAATGGCTAAATGCAAATTTAACTGTTACATGGAGGCAACTCCAGCTGTTGGTTACCTGTGTTTTCCAGGCCAACGCTGGAACAGGTGAGTGGGGAACTGCTCCCGGAGTCAAGGGCAGTTACAAGCTTCGCACAGCTGTTGTGCTGCTGCCTTAGTCCATGATCTCACTTGCCAGCTGCTCCAGGTGACTCATTTCCCTTGGTCCCTGCTCGGTGAAGTCAGAGCTCAGCTGCCAGACTTTGACTGTCCCAGCAGCATCCCCTGCTGCCAGGAGCCGCGTGTGCTTGGTGTTAAATTCCAAACAATACACAGGGCAGTCGCTCACGGACTGCTTCAAGGACACAGTGGGCTTCTGCGTGCTCCTCGCCAGGTCAAACAGGTGCACCTCTCCTGCAGACACAGACATTCATTGCAGCTTCATGGCAACAGACATCATATCTAACAGCAGGTGAGTATCTGCTTAGTCTGGGACCGAGAGTTATTTTTAACTTGTTTCCCCTGCTGATGGGTGTCTAGGCTGTGACAGACAGCTGACATCACTGCAGGCAGCAGAGATTTGTTCTGCTGTCAGAAACCTGAAACCAGCTTGCCAAATTCTGTGAAATCTCCATTCTTTAACTCAAAAATGTTTGGGCAATTTTCTAAGGAAAAAGTTCTCATTTTAAACCATTAGTTCTGGAAGTAGATGTCAAAAACGAGCTAGAAATAGATTTAGCCACAGTGATCTTGCTGTGCTGTATTCCTGTGAATGGCTGTGACAACAGATTTAAAGGTACCATCAGAAGTGAAAAATAACTGTGCTGGGTCGCCTTGCTAAAGTTAGAAATTACTCTTTTGTACTAAATACACAGTGCAGACAATGGCCACTGCTCTGTGCTTGTGGGATCTGCTAATCGGTACAATCGACTCGACTAATTAATACCCAGCACACTCTTAATTTTATGCTCAAGAGGAGGCACCTGCAGTTACTTGCCTTCCCCAGATGCAGCTGCAAAAACCAGTGGTCGAACTGGAGACCAGCGTACACAGAACAGGTATTTCTTTGATAACTGCAGAGCAAAGAGGGGCTGTGTCTGCAACATGGAGTGGAAGTGAATTTGTCCGTCGGTCCCACAGCTCAGAAAGAGGTTCCTGGGGGAGGGAGGAAGCAAGAAACAACTCTTCTTGTTTTATTGCTAGCGATAAAGAACAAAAATCAGTCAAGGAGCATGACCTTGGACAATATTCCTGCTTTGTAAAGGTCTGTGTTTCCTAAAGCAGCAATTGCCAGGCTGTGCTGTGGGCTGTAGAGATGCAGCTTTGTTACTGCTCTCAATTAAGCTTAATGAGGGCTTGTATTGACCACTGATGGGTTGAGGCCCAGGGCTGCCTGAGAACTGCTGATCTAGAGCTGGGCATTGTTTGAGCTGGGCTTGTCTCATGCAAATTAAATGCAAACCTGGGCTGTCAGCATGTTTCACAGAAACAGGGCTTGGGGCCTCCACGGATGGTGGGTGAATTGCTGGCAGAGATGAGAGCTCCTCATTTAAATTCTGGCAGCTACTGGTGAGTTTTCTGATGTCAGAAAAATCTTTAGTAACTTAGTGATCTGCCCAAGTGAAGGACTTTTTCATCTCCTTGGCTTTAAACTGAGTTTTAATTGTAACAAACAGGATCATCTAAGGAAGGTGCTAATGTTGCTCGTGTGCCCACATGCAGCATATTCCAGTAGGCAGCTTCACTAGAGCCAGTGGATGTTGTTTCTCCTGCAACGGGAAGTTCCCAATGCCAGGTGACCCTTTCTTGGAACTTGTACACGCTCCCAGGGGCTATTTGAAAAAATCTGTGTTTAGAGCCTGGCAAGGACAGTGTCCCATATGCAGCACTTGCCTGTGGAAGGGCGAGCAGCTCACGGAGTACACGGGCCCAGCGTGAGGGGAGAAGGCGAGTTCCGCCGGTGCCCTGAGGGGAACGGAGCCACCCGGCCTCGGGAGAGCCGGAGTCTGGGCTGCAGTGGAGCACCTCAGGGAATACCCGCCTTCCACACCCGCAACAAACACACCAGGATCGAAGTGTGAGAAGGACAGCGAGGTCACCCCCACGGCTGCCTCTCCCCAGGCCATCTGGGGAAAGAGAGAGCTGGTGTCAGCTGGGGCTCCAGAGAGGCACACGTGGGCAGAGCCTGCCGGGGACCCAGCGGGCTGTTCACAGCACAGCTGGTGACAGCTCCGTGTTTCTAGCACTGCTCAGCTTTTAATCTCTGAGTCCCTCCTACAAAGGGGTTCACGTGAATTAACATTACAAGCAAGTTCTCCATCCCAGAAACTTCTCTTTAGAGCATGGCAAAACCTCAGCTGTTGCCAGTCTTCCAAGAATGATTTCCGTATGGCACAGGAGCCATACGGGATCAAGGGTTAGTATGTTCAGAAGGGGCTCTTCCTGGCCCTTCTCCGAGCAGGGCAAGCTCTGACACTTGGGATCCAGGGTTCAGAGTGTTTTTGTGGAAAGAGCACTCTTTGAGCTGCTGAACTCACCTTCTTCAGCCGAGTGCTGCGAGGGATCTGCTGAGCCACGATGGCAAATCCTTCGGCCAAGGCCAGCCGCCCATCCCGCTCCTCCCTCCACACGAGGATCTTACCATCTGTCGCCACACTCAACAGCTGGGAGTGGTTCCTGTGCTTGGTGTCAGGCAACCAGTTAACCTGTTCCAAATGCCATGAGGACAACAGGGACTGTCACAACTGCCCAGCCCATGCAGCATGCGGTGACTGGATCTACCCAGACACAGGAGCAGAGCCAGGCACCAGCCTGGTACCAAACCAGCTTCTGCTGGGAGCTGGCACAGACACAGATGCAAGGAGAGAAATGCATCCAGGTGTTTAGGGCTGAATCTCCATTACAGTTTCTGTGGTTCACCTGCCCTCAGTTTTGGGATAGGCATTTATGGCACTTTCACCCAGCTCCAAACAATAGCATTTTCCTGACTATCAGATGAGAAAAAAATACACAGAATGTCCAGAGTCACAAGGACCCAGAAGGGCAAAATCCTTAGGAAGCCAGACTGCATGACATGCTTGTAAATCCCCTTAGAGCATGTGGCTTTTAGCTTCCAAGGTTCAGTGACACTTTGCCAGTGACAATTTGTGTTTTTAAACCACTCCAAGTATCATTGGCTGCATCTCCCTTAATAAACGATTACAGTTTGGGAATGGGTCTGCTCTTCGTTTTTCCTGGATTGTGAGAAGTTATTTTTTACAAGCTAAGTGTCTGTTCAGGAGCTAGATTTGGGGGAAAAATAGCCAACCAAAAAAGAATGTAACTGCTGAAATGTCTGTGAACTGCCTGGCTGTGGATGGGAACCAAAGGGATGACACAGAGCAATGGCAACTCTCACCTGCCCCAGCCCTATCTGCTGTCAATGTTCTCTGTTACCTGATAGACAGGGTCAGTGTGGGTGTCATCCGTCATCCCTGTCCTCCAGATCACAGGGTCTTCTGTCCTGCTGGTGTCCCATACCACCAACTCCCCACTGAACAGGCCGCCTGAAAGGACAAACATAAAACGTCTAAGGTCTGACAGCTCAGAACAAATGCACAAATGGAGCAATGGTGGAAACAGACCCACCAGCTTCAAAGGTTGGGCAGCTCTGTGCAGGGCACAGCCAGTTCTGGTGTAAGAGAATATTGCCCTGCTGAAATAAGTATATTATTCCCTTACAGCCAGGGCTGGATTTCCTTCTGTCACCTCTCTCTAAGAAGACGATAAAAAGGCAGATGTCACTGAAGAGGCAGCGAGTCCCAGTTCAGATGCAACAGTGCACTTATCTGTATTGGTGGGCGTTAGTTCCTCAGTTTGAGGAGCTGCGGCACTGCTCCTTTTACAGGAAATCTGAGGCTGGACTCAGAGAGAGAAACCAAAGGATCCAGGTTGCAGGAAAAAAGGGTGTGTTTCAAGCATGGTCTGAGGTAAGAACAACCCACCAGCTATCAGTGATGGCTGGGAGGGATGGAAAGCCAGGCACATGACAGAACTGGGAACATCCACCACCAGGTCAGGGTGCTGTGGATTCAGCCCTCTTCTGTCCAGATTCCAGGTACAAACATAGGATTTTTCTGTGCTCCAGTCCCCATCGTCCAACCTGAAAAACAAAAAGGTACATCTTGCCTTGTGTGTTCCAGAGGATCCCAGTCCAGCAGAGCTCTGGGATACCCCACTGGTCCCCTCAATGTGCTTTGTGTCCCCTCATGAAGGAATCATGAGGGGATGGAACTTCTCTGTGGGCTGGTTTATACAGGATCTGCCAGGGCACGTCTGTGCTTACAACAAAGTGCCAGCCGGTAAATTTCAGGTGCAATTTCCCTATTCCAAGACCTACTCACCATTCAAATAATGGGAACAATCAAAAGAGTGCATATGGAAAGTTCATGGAAGGAATTCTGTTGAGGGTATCCACAGACACAGAAACCACATCCTCATCTGCAAACTGTTGTAGACTGGGAGAGCAGAAGGAGCAACTAACATACAGGTAGGAGCAACTAACATACAGGTTTGCCCTGTTTTACTCTTCCCTACGCATTCCCTCATGGACACCCTTTTTGCTGGGGCTTTTAATCTAAGGAAAGGGGAGCATTGAAAAAAAAAGAATAAGGGCAGCGGTAGGGCCAAGAAAGACAGGGCTGCTACAGACAATAATGGATTAGATAAATGATTCGTGCAGCCCTTATTTCAGAAATGCTTTAACATGTGCTGTTACACGTCCATGGCACCAGGCACATGCGTGAACAGGTGCCAAGTTCATCCAGGGTGCTCAGAGACCACATTAAACATCACGATCTCAGTGAAGATAAAGGACGTTCTCCCAAACCTCACCTACAGATATTTGCAAGTGCATCTGTTCTTTACGTTTTTCAAACAGAATCTACCTAGAAACAAATCAGTAAGATCATGTATCCATTTTCAGGGTGGGGGGAAGGTAGAAGAAATAAAAGATATAATTCAAGACTTGCCTGAGATTTTGTTACTTTGAAGATTAATTATTTAACTTGCATAAGGGGTGTGTAGATATAGATATAGATATGGCAGTTTATTACTGCGGAGAAAGCAAACATATCTAGACCTCAGGTCAGCCTGAGACATCACGTCAGCCTCAGCCACACTCCCAAATCCATCCAGATACTCACCGGCCATAGGAACATGCAACGACGGATCCCGTGGCATTCCATGAAACACTGGTGACCTGCAGGTTTTGATCCTGAGCCTCTGGGTATGACAATGTATGCAAACACAACACCTGGAAGAGATCAAATCCAAGCGCTGAAACAACAACCTCCGAACAGAGAGAAATGAGATTTGTACCCACCCCCGATGTGACTGTGTGATTACAGTGTGGGCCTTCCTCAGTCCAAGAATGTATGTGAAAAGGTCGTTGAATTCCTGTTGGGAAACAAACCCACAACACAACTGTCACTCAAACACAACCTCTCAGAGAGTGCACAGCTCTGGAAGGCTGTGCCTAAGAATTTACAGCAGCTGCCAGGTGTGAGTCTGGCACTCGCTGAGCTCCACAAGTAACAGTTTGAAAATGCCAGTCCCAACATGTACTGTCTGATACAAATTGCTTCCATTCCTGAGCACCATGCACTAAACAAACATAATCTAAGTAGGAAGAGCTGCCAACTCACTGACTGCAACTGTTCCTAGATCCCTGCTAGGCTGGAGTGCTCTGAAGGGGCTGAAGAAAAGCCTACATCAACTGCAGGCTTCCTCCTCTCACTGCTGCTATAGCTCAATCACCAGCAGGAAGAACAGTTTTACCAAGCGAGGAGAAAGCTGGAAAAAAAACCCCAAGGCAACTCAGCTGGTAATGTTTAATTATTAGAACCTGGCAAGAACAATCACAGCAGTAAGGACTAGAACTAACAGCTTAGAGCTTGGACAATGACTTGAATTCTGTCACTTACTGTTTCATCCTGATCTGTCCAGTTCACTTCAAAGCCATCAAAGGCATGACTTTTCCAGTTTTTATTTAGCTCTTTGATAACAGCATCCTCCACTCTCTGAAGGAATGACAGAAGCCCGGTGTAATCTACTTGGACTTCTTGCTGGAAGTCTTGGACGGCATCTTTGCTCTGTTCTGTCTGCACCGCAGCGTCTCGGGCTGTATGAGACTGTGCTGCAGCTTCTGCTGTTGAAATCGTCCCAGTCTGGCAAGTTTTCTAGTAAAAGAAGACAGGCAGTCTATAATCCAAGCAGAAAAGTGTTGCACAAAGCATTCAAAGCACCTTCCTCGTCCTGCCGTTTCATTCCAGCCCTGAGACATTCCAGCCCCTCTGCACAGCTCTGGTTCATGGTTAAACACGGGGTACCTTCGTACCGTACCGCCCAGGTGCCGGTGATGCGTTTGTGACTTTCCCATGCTCTGATCTGAAGCAGAGGTGCCCGAATGCCAGTCAGATTCAGGTAGCGCTCTACAGCATGGAATGGGAAGGACGGGAGAAGGCAAGAAGGCAGCGAGCTCCAGAGTAACGCGAGCAGCGCACACGGTGACAGCGCAGCATTATCAGTTCTCAAACGGAGGGGCGGCAGCCGCACGGGCTGTTCTTTGCCAGTTCGCACACAGGGGCTAAATCAGCAAAGCGCTGAACGGACGGAGCCGGCGGGCAGACACCGGCCCCGCTGCCTCGGCCCCTGCGCGGTGCCAACAACTCCCTGAGCGGGAGGTCTCGGTCCCGGGCCGCGCTGGAGCAGCGGGATCTGCGGGGGGAGCGGGGGGGAGGGGTCTCGGACGAGCATGGAGGGGGCAAGTCGGGGTACGATCCCGGAAGGTCCGGGGAAGGCGCAGCCCTGACAGCCGCCCCCCTGCCCGGCCCGGTGGCACAAGAGCGCGGAGCGGGACCGCCCCGGGGGTTTCTCACCACCTCGCAGCGCGCGCTCCGGGCGCTCCTCCACAGCGACTGCACGTCGGCACCGGG